>JAPYYV010000449.1:0-32643 GCA_030522625.1 Copidosoma aretas
TGACGGCAAAGTCGTTATCAGCAAGGAGGCGCACGTTGCCCAAAAGCTGGCGGATTGGAAGGTTGGACGAGATGTGCTGACCCAAGGGGGACCTCGTGCTGTTTTCAGGGCTCGTGGTCGATCGGTACATTCCAGCGACTGGTGTTCGAGCTTGCTCGACAATGTTGTGAGGTACGATGTCCTCCCTGGTGGCTCCACCCTGAAGTAATGCTGACGCGGTTACGGGGTGAAACAAAAGCTACGCGGCAAAGGGGGTTATTTAGTATGTATTACTGGATCCTTTCTGTTGGTTTTATATTTATTTTTTTTTTTTATTTTGATCAGAGGGATTTGCGTTGAGTCCTACACTACCGTAGACCCTGCGGTGTGCGTAAATGCATTTTTCCTCCTACCAAAAAAAAAAAAAAAAAAAACCTTCTACATCAACTACTACTACTAGTACTACTACTACTACTACTACTACTACTACTACTACTACTACTACTACTACTACTACTACTACTACAACAACTATTACTACTACTTTTACTATGTTTAAGTGGATCATGCGTTATCCTTAATAATGTATTATTTTAAACGAACACCCATGTTTAACTTGCAAAAACTAGCGTCTATACCTTTTGTCATATGCCTTAGCGTCGATAAATTTTTAGGTAACACAATCTTAGTTGACAAAGATTCATCGATATCTAAACAGTAATAAAGATACAGACGGTACTACCTTAAAGTCAAATTTAGCACAAAACTTAAATATACTTAATTGTCATATTATTATACACACTTTTTCATCATGTATCGGCCTTGGGGCGATTCCGAAATAGCGCCGTTAGTCGAGGGATATTAGAACGTTTGACCTGGAATAGAAAAGGACACTGCCTTGAATAATATTTATATGGTTTGTTTTTGTGTTTTTATTAACATGTGTATATTATTTATCGTATGGTCTTTTTCTAGTTTAGGCCAAACATTCTTATATTACTTGAATGCAGGCACTGTTTAAGAATCGCGCACGAGGCTAATACAAACTTAGTATTTGTTTGTCTTTACACAAATTCTAATAAATAAAATTACTTACATTATTATTTTAATAGAATGAATAATGAGTTATTTTAATTTATGATATTCATGTATGAATATTAAGATATATATGTACAAAAATATGTATAATCGCACACATATGTACACTTATATTACAGGTCTTAGGTTTTAAAATCGCATAGCCACTTTACTTAACGAAGTAGGTCTTGAATATGAGATAGTGATGTATATAATAAGCAGTTAAAAAATCAAGGATGAGCGAATTTAAGATTATTCGTTTCATTTGCTGAATAATGTTAAAAACATCACTTTGTTGATTTATTTTTCAATAACTCTAAAACCAAGCAATGTAAAGAAAATACTTCGAACGAAAGTTCTTTATCGGTGGAATTCACATAAGGATTAAGCACTTGAAAAATTAGCTAAAAATATACCACAGCGCTATCATTGGACAAAATTAAAAAGGGAGATAAAAGTCATTATTGTTAAAAATGCAACAAGAAATTGAACAAATTTTTTTTAATTTAAGTATTTTGTGGCTTATACTATGCTTGACAAAATGCGCTCAGAACAGTTGCCCAAATTAAAAAATGGTTGCTTATTGCAAAATTAAGAAGTTAGTACTTTGTAAAGCTGTCCTTTCTGTCACCACTATTAGATCCCAGCAAAACTGAATCGAATCGGTAGGTTTTTTAGTATCTTCAAAGGTACTTGTTTGTAGATTTTAACGTCAACAAATTAATTTTTTATTCACCAAAAACGCGTTTCCATAAATCGCTTCTTTACCAATATGCAACATGGATATTGGCAATGAACTGCCTTTTATATCGCTTTTTTTTTCTTGATCTAAAAAAAAAGTTTACTTTACGACTAATAAAAGCCAACATGCAAGACTTTTACTTTTTTAGAATTGCAGCTGCCCTAATTAGTATATTTCTTGAGTTTTGGCTTGTTGAATCTCTAATGTTTCCTGTTCACAGTTAATTTTTTCGAAGTAAATCGAGCATGCCTACATTAATAACACGTTGTGTAAAGTACAGGGTAAAACTGTGAGCCGACCTAATTGTTTGGCCGACTTACTGTAACAGCGCACTGCGCTTGCGCGGCTGTCAGAGTGCTCTCTAATCACACTTTCTAAGCTGTCAGCAAGATGTTTCGTTGTAAAAGTTTTTACTCAGCGACAAAAATACCTACTTTTATGTTTTTTTTCCAATTTTATTTGCTTTTTTTCTCATTTTTACGGTGGTTACAATCCATCAGTGCTAAAATTAGCCGATAACCTTCAAACCAGCGTTTCAAAGCGAAAACTACGGTGTCGTGCTTATTTTCTGTTTAGTCTTTCGAAATCATTTTGTTTGACACTAACGTCAAGGTCCTATTTCACCTAGCAATTTAAAAAATTACGTACAGGTGCATAAATAGTTTATTTATACACAAGTGCTGTGTACTATCTCGTATGTCACTCGCACCGTCTTATACAAAGCATGATTTGAACGGCATTGTGGACATTTATTGCTCAATGTTAATCTTTCTTAGTACCACGATATTTTAACACTGTTGTACATCTCTTACTTATGCATAGACCTGCAATAAATGTTTTTGGATGTACGTAAATTCATTATATTTGTTTTTCTTTTCCATAATTAATTTGGCCACATTCGTTGCTTGCTACACATCTCATTTATTTGAAATAACGCAATACAGCAACAACATGGCTGCGCTTAGTCTGATTACTTTATTATAAGATCACTAAGTAAATTATGCTTCTGCATAAAAACTGAAGTCACATGGTCTTAACATTGTCAAACCTGTGAGTGTGAAAACTGCAGTAATATCGAGGAAGTAACCGTCAATGTTTTTGATACTGCTGAAGCAACAGAGGCAGAAAATAGCTAGGAAGAAGTACTTTTTAATGTACTAACAATTGTTATTAGCAAACGTGCCACAATAAGTACAAGAATGAGAGAAAGAAGGCAAAGTTGTAATGCATTTATTAATGAGTGACAACTCTAGAGGAAGTGAGATAGAGCAACGAGTCTTTCGTTAATAAAAAGTTTATTTATTAATGTCTAAAACTAGAAACATATGTTAGAGGATACTAGTAATATCTACCAACTTTAATTAGTTTTATCGGGATCCGTTAAAAGTGACCAAAAGTACAGCGTTTTAAAGTTCAAACTTAATACTTTTGCAGTAAGCTGCCATTTACAAATCAGCATTTAAACCAAAAGAATTTTATTCAGCATCATATAAGCTACAAAATACTAAAATTTTAATGAATTTAGACGATTTTTTCTTTTTTTTCAATTTTGTCATTTTGCATTTTAAATTTTGGTCAATGATCGCGCTGTTGTAAGATTTTTTTTAATTTTTGAAGTGCCTTAATCTTATGTTTAATCGTCTCCTACGCTACTTTTGTTTTCATTGCTTTCTCTAAATTGAAGTTAGAGAAAACTTTAGTTTTAGACGTATTGAGGAATATCTAAAAAGAGTGACGTTTTCGAAATTATTTTTCAACAAAAACCAATAAGCCAGAATTCGCTCATTTTTGTTTTTTGAACAGGCAACTTTATAGATTACCATCTTTTATTCAAGCCTCATCTCGTTAAGTTAAATATGAATGTAATTTTCACGGGTCCAAGCTCCTCTGATACCTCGACTATTATGTATACGTTATGTATAGGTTGCCCGCATAAGTCATTCTAACGAGCTTTAACAGTGCAAAATGTTGGTCATTAAAATCTGTTACTACATCCCGGACTATCCAGAAAAACTTTTTCGACGGTCAACGTGTAATGGTACTTAGCGTATACAGCGTTACGATTTGATCTCTCACACGATTTTTCGGCCTGCCTTACATCTATATATATATATATATATATATATATATATTATATTATATCTACGACTTACTCTTAAGTGCCGAAGAGACAGTCTAGCTCTCTAAGTGAAGTTGAGATACCGTGACCTGTATTAACGTCATACTATATATAAGTTTAATTCAGTGATGACCACTGCTGAGTTACATTTTTAATTATATGCCTATGTCAAGTGGCTTGATGCTTTTTTCTATGTTTTTCAAGGGTAGGTTAGAAGAATGACTTCGTTGAGCACTTTAAGCTTTCGATTGTGATGTGTCACACCGAACAACCTTAGTTAGAAGATCACTCATCTCTCTTACAGAAAAATATTGTTTATCTGCATAGAATTTTAGATTTTGTACAATCTTTAGTTATTTTTACAGGTTATACAGCGATTGTGTGCTGTTAAGTGCTACTTGAAAAATTTTATTAGTATCGTTCCTTTTAAGAACACAGGTAGTGCTTTTAGTTAATGTTGTAATAATTTTTTACATAATTACTATGAAAATACATATTGTTTATCAATTACATTACAAATATATATTTTTCACTACATGTTTTGCTACTTTTATGCTCATTTTTAGTGTTCTTTGAGGTAAGTTATAAACTATGATGTGATTGAGCAATTGGGACATTGGATTCTGATTAGGCACTTTGAATATATAGGGAAGATATGTTTGCGTATATGTACTCTTTCTCTTTTTTTATGGTCCTGTGTAATTTGTGTATGCAGGGAACAAAAGCCTATTTTTTTAATCTTTCTAAAGCTATGAAAGCACTTAAAGTCTACCAAGATTTTGGCTTCTTTAATGAATATTTTTTGAAAACAATAGTGAATCTTTGCACATAAAGAGATGGTGCGTGAGCAAGTCGATATCATGTGCCTCCGAGTTTCTTTATTGGATAATATCACATGAATCTCATCATAAAGAGATACTCTATTCTACTTAGGAAAAATTTTCTCAGGATGTCAATGTTTCTATTAGGATGTCTAGTTATATTAAGTTGAGTTTTTATTTTGTTACTTTGTAAGACAGCAGTCTACATAAGCTTATAACAGAAATTTTCTAATAAAATTTGTTGGGTGTAATTAACATGCCTAGCATTCAAATCCTGCAGTGATTTGAGCGCAAAATATTCTTAATAAGACCAGTAATAATTCAAACTGCGTTGAGAAGGTAGTACTTCTATGAAAATATTATTTTTAAACAGATTCAAAAAAAGTCATGCGAATACGCACACGCGTATAGATTTATTAGAAAAATAATTTTTTCGCAACCTAAAACATGCTGAGACTTAAACTAGAGAGATAAACTGCCTTATAGAGCCTGGTTATAACAAACAGGTAACTTTCTCTTAAAAAAACGAGTTTAATGTCCATCGTGCGGAGTAAGAAATATACACAATCGAGAACCAGTTCGTTTGGTATTTGATGCTGCCACGGAATCAGGTTAAAAAATCGTTTAGACCTTACACTGACAGGCCAAATATTCTTGAAAATTTATCAGATTTTGTAATGCGTTTTTAACAAGACTTTGTAGCCTACAACAAGTTCATACAAAATTAAAATTTGCTTAATGAATCAAGATACTGTTTTCGTAGAGAGAAGGAATGACAACGAGTGATCTATAAGAGTTTGTCATGTCTTTTCTTTTGTTCGGCACGAAATAGTCCCCGGCTACAGCAATGTTTATTTAAAAATTATTGTTTAATTATTAAGAGATATTCTCCCACAATCGACAGATAGTGTTATTCGAAGCATTGATCATTAATGACGTTCTTGACAGTGATGACTACACCATTAAACATAAAAACATATCCGTGCGGTAATCCAAATAAATAAGGCTGCGAATTAGAAAACGCATAAATAAGTGTACAATGAGCCGTGAGTCTTAAATTCTGTTTTCCTGGTAAAGCAAATTCAATTCAATTAGGTTTAAATGTGAACAAAGTAGTATAAGCTTTAGACTGACAGTGGCTTCCTAAATGTTTACACCATCAATTTTAGATAGAGGTAATACAAAGAACATTGCAAGTAATTTTTTACAAAGCACTAAAAAAATACCACACAAACTAGGACAGAAGTGTTAAATTTTAACAATGCAAATAGATTTAAAAAGCATCGTTGATGAATGGAGAATTTGTAAAATTCGATGAGCTTGACTTCAAAATACTTAAATGGTAAGCCTTTCCTATTGCCATCTCGGTTATTTCCTTTAGCGTTTTAGTTACTGTAGTCTCAGTTGTTTTGGCCTCGTTACTATCAACATAATACTTGTACATCTAATTGGCAGCGGGCTTTTTCTACCATAAAATTAAATTCAATATACAACTAATTTGGTTAGCACCAAACTCATTATGCTTGGTTGCGACTACACAGCGAACATCTGGAAAAACTATTGATAGATTTGATTTATGATTAAATACATTACTTTTTAAATATAAAAAGCCACATGGATTAATTAATATAGTTTTCTTTACTTAGATGGACCCCTTTTTTATGACTACTCGTATAAAACTGTTGATATTTATGAAAAACACTTACACTGCCTATTATTCTGTAATTATCCTTGATGATTTAAGTTTTAAAATGAAAGACTTACCGTACGGTTGACCAACTGATTCCCTGTTTTGGATCAATATCATTTAAATGATTATTGATGAACAAGCATGAAGCTAACCAATCAGCAGAATTAAATTCATACGGAATGTTCCAGCCTAAAGGTCCAAACTTTCTTCGTTCTTGAACGATAGTGTGCAAAAATGACACGGTATATATTAATGGAATGTATTGCAAAACATCACATTGATCAAGCATCAATTGATTCATGTTATTGTAGGTTGAAAAAAGTCCTGCCTTGATACCTAAGATCAAAATGCAGGAAATAATCGATGAATCGTGCGAAAAGACAAATAAATTAACATAAATTTAAGTAATACATAAAAATGTATGAATATAGGAACTAATAAAGAAAAATGCTTACCTTGCGGAGGCTCACACGTAAATTTCAAAGACATTTGCAATAAAGATATGGGAAAGCTATTGTGAGGCTCTGTGGTAATCCAGATTCTGAAGTTTGGGTGGTAACTTTCCATTTCGAGAACATATGGGACAAGTTCTGCCATGTATTCGAGACCCAAGTGGCAATTTTGATACAAGACCCAGTACCCCTTAGGAAAAAAAAATTAAACAACAATACAGAAATACACAAAAAAAAAAATTTCTTATTATTTCTTACTTGAGATCTGGCATTTTCAACTAATTTTCTAGCATGCACTTCCTGACCTTGGCCCATAGAAATGCTCTTACAAACGATTTCCAATTTTTTGGCTAATAGTTCTATGCCTATAGTAGGATCAGAACCCATACTCAAAAAACCAATCATTGGAGTATTTGGTCTGGATTCTTTATATAAACTATCCAGAAAAGCTATAACAGGTTCTGCATATCTCGATCCCAATGAACTTCCAATGTATTTCTTAGACTGTGATAGTGCACGATCCATGCACCATGCTCTATAATAACAGTTTATATAAGTCGTAAAGAATGGTTGTAGTGAAATAAATAATGTAAAAAAAAAGTTTAAAAGGACTGGAATCAAATAGTGGCATGTTACGTTACAAAATAAAATCAAATGTATCAGTTTGAAAGACAAATCTTTAACTGCGGTAAAGATGTGTAACAAGTTTTTTTTACAACGTTGTAGGAATCATACAATCCAGCGTATTACTAAAAGATTGTCTCCAACCCAGGGGAGGAAACAAAGAAATCCTCAGATTACATGCTTGTTATCCTTAGCCTCACCTTGGGCACCATATGCCTGTTATGTCAGACATTTATTTAGAAAGGGCTATTTCATTGTAAAATGACATAGTATTTTTAATACATGATGTAAATAATTGATTAGTTAGCTTTTACAACAATCATCCTTAAAACTGCAAACATAATAACGAGTAGAAACCAAACAGAACCTGTATAATTTTTTCATCAACTTGTGAGCTTGTTCTGCAAAAAACTTTTTTTTCACATATTTGAAAAATATATAAAATCTTTTAATGTACGTGTGTGTCATATAAGATCTAATAACATGAATCTAAAGGCTGTAAATTCAATTTATGCTTGTGGCTCTTAAGCTGTTATTCTAAATACATAAAAATCTAATGCTCTTAAAAGCACGTTGACCAAAATAAAATATAGATATGATATAAATAAGTGCGGGCGCTTTTTTCATGTACTAAATACTGTTTCTTCATTCATTCATTGTACTATCTTTTTCTGTTTGTAAGACATGAGATTTAAAAAAAAAGTTTTTAATAATTCACTGTGTGACGTCAGATGTTGTAGGCGCCTGAGATGGTTGATAAGTTAATTACTGATTGTGCTTAGTCCATAAATAAATGGATGCGCGAAATTATGCAATAGGTGGCGGGCGATTTGAATAGCCAATATTTCAATTGCTGACTGCGCTTTGCTGATGAGCAAATAAATGCGCGAAATTTTTAATCAGGTAGTGGAAAATCGTAACAGCTAATTATCAAATTACCAATTATGCTCAGCCAGTGAAAAAATGTAAAAAAAATTTTTAACTGGCTGGCAATGAATTAAGAAGGTGACATAAAACGGCCATAGCCCATCAAATTACTAACCCGCTATAAATAGATGAGTCAATAAATAATAAATCGACATTTGTACTGAGTGTGGTTGACTTGCCAAAAAGGTAGGCCATAAGGGAGATTTTAAATGAATATTATATAATGTTTTAGCACATTACTTATTTAAATTTGTACGATATAGATATTTGCATATGCAAATTGGTTTGTATAAGTAGGTGCAAATAGTACTTTCAGCACGACTTGACATAAATTTTTCAAAGCCTTGACAATACTTGCAGATCAAAAATAGTGAAAGAAATATAAGTTGATATTGGCAGTCACTTAAGTCATGCATGTGAGACAGTTCAAAAAACAGCAGAAAAAATTTATTTAGAAAGGTGTACTGCAACATAAATCGTATCGTGGAAAATTATTTTATAGAGAAAATTTAGAAAAAAAATCGTCAACTTATTTATTAATAGAAACATACTAGGTCGAAAAAAGCAGTTGTTGGACTGCCGGAAGAAGCTATACTTCTAGAAAAAAAAAACAAAAACTTTGGAAAAACTAACGCTCCAACAGCGCAGAATCTATTAGTGTATCAACATACAAAATTGGTCTCTGATGTAGCAACCTAGTCGAAAATGATTATTATACAAACATTATGAATAGCTTTGATTATTTTAATATCATGTCTCAAAATGGTACCTACGGAACAGAAATCGAAATTAGGAGCTCTACACAAAATTTGATGTTTTTGTAAAAGTATTTTTAAATAAATAAAGTGACTTTTATATATTTGGTAATACAGAAAGTAATTCACAATTGACTTTATACTTTACGGGAAATATTGATTCAGGTCATTATGATATATTTGAGTATAAGAAATCTAATATTACAGAAAAATTGAATAATTTATTACAAAAATAATATGTTCAAAATAAAAGAAAAAATGATATTTGTTGAAGATGATTTTTATCAACACAAAAGATTTAAACACATTTTAGAAAATTCTACAATAATAAATGATGGAAACGGATTATTTAAAATTTTTTTATCATTTTTATATAATAATGAGTGTTTTCAATTTAAAGTAAGATTAATGATAGTGAAAAACGTTATTTATAACTGGAATTTTATAGAGATTTCATTATTGGAAATCCCAATTTTAAAACTGTGAATAATAGTGATCATTATTTTGAGAATATGTCTAAAAATAGAGTTTTTGGTACAGCGACTGAAATTCATAATTTAGCAGAAATATTTAATACATTTATAACTTAACTGAGGTTATGTGTTTCGGTAATTCTTTAAGCAAATCAAAATTATTTGTGATATTTTCAGGTAATATTAATTCTGGTCAATACATATTGTTAAGTTTCGACATCATGATATTAAACAAAATTAAGAAACTTTTCATCTAACATTTGCAAGAAAAAAAAAAAAAAACATTAGCCTACAGAAGAAGTGCGAAAAATTTCAGTCCTTTATTATATGCGGGTAGATTAACTGAACACTTTTTTATGCATACATATGTAATGATAGAAAATAGTAGACTAAATTATTTAAGAAATAACCAAAAAAAGTTAAGAATTGAATGCTATGAAGGTTTATTAGATGCTATAAAGAACAGCGCGTCAAATGTATCTGAAAATTTTGAAAATAAAAACAAAATTGGAAATCTTTTTATATTAACATCAACATATATTGGTGGACTGCGATATATGCAAGAACACTATCAAGATGCTATGGCTATTATGAGAAAATGTGGTAGGCCAGATTTATCTATAACAGTAACATGTAATCCTCAGTGGAAAGAGTTGTAGTTAATTTTGGCAAATTTTCAAAAAAAAACAATGCCGAATAATATTCTTATTATAACAGTTAGATTATTTCATACAAATGTGCAATCAATCTTGGACGTCATTACCCGCAAAAACATTTTTGGTAGAGTACTGTCTTATGTTTACACTATTGAGTTTCAAAAACGTGGCTTACCATATGCTCATATTCTGATAACATTACATCCTAACAATAAGATAATTACGCCTGAAGATAGAGATAAAATTATATCTTGAGAGATAATTGCGACAAAAAAATTTTAAAATTAGTAATTAAACATATGCTACACGGTCCTCATAATCAACTTAGTCTTTGTTTAAATAATACTAAAGAAAAATAAATTAAAAATTTTCCTTAACCTTTCAGTAATGTAACAACGTTAAGAAAATGTGTATCCTCAATAGAAGCGAAAGAATAATACTTCCGAAAACCACATGTATGTGACAAAAAATAAGAATGATATTCCTGTAGATAATTCAATGGTTGTACCTTATAATAAATTTTTGTTATTGAAATATCAGTGCCATATAAATGTAGAATATTGTGCGTCCACACAAAGTATTGAATACATTTATGACTATATCCACAAAGGAAGTGATAGAGCATTTGTTGAAATCAAAAAATATAATGACTCTGATCAAGAAATTTTCGATGAAATTAAAAATTATATTGATGGTAGGTACCTCTGTCCTATGGAAGCTTCTTGGAGATTACAAGAGTTTCTAATTTGTGGTGGAAGTCATAAAGTAGTAAACTTACCAGTCCATCTTGAAAATAAACAGAAAGTGATTTTCGAAGAAAAAAAGAAGTCGGAATACAATAAACTTATGGCAAACACCATTTAATGCTTGGTTTGAATTAAATAAAGTTGATGATTTTGCAAGATCAATTAAATATGTCAACATTCCAGAATATTATATTTTTAACAATCAACTTCAAATTTGGGAAAAACGAAAAAATGCAATGAAAAATACTGCAATCAGACGATTAAATATAATTTCTCCCAAATACCATGACCGATTTTTTTTTAAATGATAATAAATCAAATGAAAGGTGCAACGTCATTTGGTGATTTAAAAACTGATCAGAGTATAAAATACTTGACCTTCAAAGAAACAGCAGTTGCTATGGGTTTATTAAACATGACTCTCAAATCGATGATATTTTTTGAAGAAGCTTGTAGTGTAATGTTACCCTATCAATTACGACAATTTTTTGCCTGGTTTGTCATTTCAGAAAATAATTAAGCAGATAAAATCTAGATAATTTATAAAAACTATTTCATCGAAGATTTTATTAAATATAAAGAGAACCTGGCTCTTTTGCATATAAATCAAATTTTTGCATTAGAAGACAAATCATGTGAGCTGCTCAATTTACCCATACCAAAAACAATTGATTTAGAGGAAAGCGTTAATACTGAAGAAATTACATTCTGTACGCAAATGTTTAATCGAATAGATATGCAACTAAATAAAGATCAATTGAAAATTTTTTAAATCATATGTTAAGAAAATTATAAAAAAATTTTTATTGATGGTCCTGGAAGTTCTGGGAAAACATTTTTATACAAAACATTGATTTATTATTTCATTTCTTAGGGAAAAAAATTTTTGTCAATAGCATGGACTGGCATCGCGTCAATATTACTTCTAAAAGGAATGACCAGTCATAGAACTTTTCGTTTGCCTTTAGATTTAAACAATATTGAAAGCTCATTTGAAGAATATGAATCTGAGAAAAAAAAATTACGAGAAGTAGATCTAATCAGATGGGATGAAGCTTCCATCATTCCGAAAAAAGCTTTCGAAATTTTTAATAGAACTTTACATAATTTATGTAATACGGACATTTCTTTTGGACACAAATTAATAATTTTAGGAGGAGATTTTCGTCAAATTCTGCCTATTTTAAAAAACAGTAATAGAAAGATGATAATAGCACAAAGTATAAAAAAATCATATCTTTGGTCATTTTTTAATATTTTAAAATTATCTATTAATATTTGCTCAAATGATAAAAAAATTTCCAGATTATGGTTAAAAATTGGAGAGGGAGAAATTAAATCATTTAAAGTTCCTGATGAATTGAAAGTAAATGATGTATGCACTGTAGTTTTTAGTGTAAAAATTAATAATGTAATTTAAAGAAGAGATTTAAAATAAAGTGGCGGGACTGTGGAGGGGTAGTGGGGCAGATTAAAAACCTTTAGAGGGGTTGAGGGGGAGTGTAGGGTGGGGGTGTTGCCAGCCCAACCAAAATCATTATATAATATAGGAAGATATGTATATACCAGTGGGGATGCGCCACCCTGCACGCTCTACGCGCCGACCCGCCAATTTATAATATTCATAAAATGAATCGTATTAATAATTATCATATAAATTCATAAAATTTCTTGTTAGATAAGCTATTTTGCTTATTTATCATAAAATCTTAAGATGTATTTATTTATTAATTGAAACAAAATAATCATTAAAAGACATATCAATTTTTTTTTATTCATACATATTTAA
This sequence comes from Copidosoma aretas, assembly GCA_030522625.1. Classification (NCBI taxonomy): domain Eukaryota; kingdom Metazoa; phylum Arthropoda; class Insecta; order Hymenoptera; family Encyrtidae; genus Copidosoma; species Copidosoma aretas. The sequence goes on from JAPYYV010000449.1 coordinate 12,851, forward strand.
ATACTATTAAAGCTACTTTAAAAAAATTAAAAAAAAAAAAAAACTGTTCATTTGAAAAAAATAAAAAAGGATGACTTTACTATTTTAAAAATTGAAAAAATAATTGCTTGGGCTAGGACTTCAGACACAACACGGACATGTTATATTGTGATTTTATATAACAATTAATTAAATTCAACTTAGCATATATTACCAAGTGCATTAATAAAAAACGCATACAGTACCATTTTCTGGGTTAACTTTGAAATTGATAATGAAATTTTCCTCCACAATTAATTGTAAAAATTTTGAAACAAATTTCAAAAAACTTATCGCAGACATGAAACATTTAATATAAAAGCTATCTACCTTTTTTTACAGGTTATCTAATTTAAGCATTTTAATACTAATATTTAATTTAATTTTAATTTATAAAATAACGTATCAAAGATATAAACAGTAAAAAATTAGACCTTAGACTATTCTGTATATTTTTTAAGTTATTGGTATTAACACCTTTTTATAAATTAGCGGGTAAAAAATCTTTTACAGATTTAAAAACAGCTAAAAACATCACATACAATACGATCAAAGAAACAGCTTTCCCTATATTTTTAGTAGAACATGATTATCAAATAGATATCATGTTTGAAAATGCTTGTAACGTTATCCTACCTTCTCAACTTCGCGAACGTTTTGCATATTTTGGTATTTCTGATATTTTTTTAAGCAACATCATTTATAATAAGTACAAGAAAATTTATGTAGAAGATTGTGAAGATTACAAAAATAAGTCTCTTCTACATTTAAACGAAATTTTTATGTCTAAAAACATGTTTTGTAAAGATTTTAAGGTGGTTCATCACGATTGTGCCGTAGTAAGGTGAGGCACTGCCGGGGGTTTGAATCAGTTTGATTAACAAAATAAATTGTTAAAGTAATGTACGTAACGTTGAATATGTGGGCATGCACATGCGAAGGAACATTTTAACTAGTTAATAGAGGTTGATAAAAAAAAAATAGTTTTTTTCAAGGCACTCTGAATTGTATGTACGTAACATCCAAGCAGAGCATCAAGTTCATGCATGAGTTTGTTTACGTATTTGCGGCAAACTAACATGACCGTAGTTGTCAGAGTCTGTCGCTCTGCGACTCTGCCCAAATTTGTATCAAAAAAAAAAGATGCGCGCGTTGAAAGCGTGACAGAAGCAAAGCTTCTACGCATTATATTATAATAAAAAATAGGCCTATTAATTTAAAAAAAAAGCTTTTACTAGTATTATTTCTAAATTCAGAGTACTGTTCACGATATTCACTCATTATAGGAATTTCTAAAACTGTGTACTCATTTCTTACACTGCTATAAATAAGCTGTTTAAATTTTATAATGACTGCACCTACCGTTTCACAGATATAAAGTTTCAAAGTTTGACTCTTTAATATGGGAAGTATGGGGTCAGCCCTCGAAAAAGGGCTTTGTTATCGATGTCAAAAAATCGCTCTATGGATTATTTAAAAAAACTCTAATGTTATTTTTGATGCCTTTAGGATTTAAATACCAAAATTTTAGATCATTAAGACGTGCCATTTTTTAAATACCCTAATATTTATATGATTCGCTATGTTTTTAGTATATCTGTATAGTGATCAGGTTGTCCTTAACTTTTTAGATTTTATTGAAATTTTACAATATTTCTTGTGACATCTATTATTTTATTTACTAGTTATTTGTATATTTTAATTGCAATTAGCATAGATAAACGATAATTAACATGCAAAATATCAATTATGTATAAATTTATACGGGTTAAGAACGACTGCACGAGAACAACTATACCTTAAATATAGGCTATATCAATCGAAACAAATCGATTTTTTCATCGTGAGTGAAATCTAATTTTTGACAATTTATCACAATCTAGTAAGAATAGGAATCATAAATTTTTCGCGTTAACCGCGAATATCATGAAATTAATTTAAAACTATTATTAGTTTTTCGTCCAGTTAGCGATAAATAGAATCTTTGAAATAATTTAATTTTTTTTTGTGTAAATTTCTGTACGTAATAGTTGATAATAAATAAATCAGTCATTATAGTAAAAGTGTACAAATGATGTTAAGACAGTTGCTGGTACATGTACACAATTAGTTGACGTATGTACCCAATGCGTTTGTAACATGGTGGATAAGCTTTTGTCCCGTAACCAGAAGAGCACCGGCTCGATTCTTGGTGGTAACTGTTTTTTTTTGTTTTGTTTTTTTAACCACCAGATTTTGCTGAGAAAATATGTCGCGCCACCGTCACCGCAGTAGAAAATTTTTCATTTTGGTCTCCATTATGGGAAAGCCAGAACGCGCCAAAAGAAGCTTCGCTTCATAGATGTTCTTGTAAAAAATGATGCCACCCAAATACCTCGCTCGTCGTACAAGTATGAGAAGGAAAGGCCAGTTTGTAAAAAAAAAAAGTTCAGAAGAGACGTGAAGATTACTAAAAATTTGTGTGGCAAACCAAGAGTAACAAACAATTCTAAAATTTTGGAAAAAAAGTTATTTATAGAAAAATGGTACAGTAAATAGTCAAAACAAAAATGGATTTATAAGTATTAAAAATGTGAATAAAATATTTGTAAGCGACAAATAATAATATTATAATACGTTCAAATAGATTACATATTGATTTTAATAAAGTTTAATATTGCAGATTTTTCTAATTCCTTTTTAGATATTATTCTACATAAACTTTAATACATTTGTCCTAACTTCTTATTAATTAAACACCTGCAATAATAATATAACAACGTGAAAAAAAAACTTTTATCATTCATATATTTTTACCATCAAAGAAACAATACAACTATAATTATAGTTATTAGCGATGAAAACAATTAATTACTTCTGTACAGACAGTATATTTTATATCTTTTGCCTTAGTTGAATTTCCCGCCTGTATATTCAATGTCTGTTCGTGTAGCAGACAGCTTATTCCCGCAGATCGCGTGCATAATAATTTTGTAGACACAATTGTTCATAATAATACCTGATAAACCATAACTTTCTTGATATGATTAAAAATCTCAGGATTTCTTTTTTCAGTAGCTAGTTTTACAACATAAGATAAAGTATATTTGGAAAGATATTGTATCATATGTGTTCAAAGTCTATAGCCTCGCGTAAGAGCCCATGTTAACAGTGAATTTCTAAACACTTATTCTTAAAAATTTGCCTGATTATGGGGTTTAAAATTTTAAGGGGAGATTCCTTTTATCCTAAAGTATAACCCTTCCAACTTCCGTTCAAAGTTAAAGTGTTTCGATTTCGTTGTGAGCCACCTTAACTTGCCAGAACTTATATAATCGATAAAGACAAGTTTCGATAGAACCAAAGATAAAATAATATTTTGTAAACATACATTCCATGAAATTTTTTTAGATCGAACCAATGATCAAGATCTAATTTTTCTAGAAATAATAAGATTTAAAAAAAAAAAAAAATTTCCATTGATGGTCCTGGTGGATCTGGAAAAACTTTTTCATAAAAGGCATTAATTTATTATTTCTTATCAATTAGAAAAAAATGTAAACAATGGCATGAACAGGAATGGCTTCAATTTTGATTTCGAGGAGAATGTCTGCTCACAGAACTTTTAGACTTCCATTAGATATAAGTACTAAGGAGAGTTCCTCGAGTTCCAATCAGATAAACAAAAATTACGTGAAGTAGAAAAAATATTTTGGGACAAAGCTTCTATGATTCTAAAAATAGCATTGGAAATATTTGATAGAACTTTGAGAGATTTATCTGATAATTAAAAGCCTTCCGGAAATATCTAAAAAATTTTGGCTGGTGACTTTCGTCAAATTCTTTTAGTAGTCAAAAACGTTAAAAGGATAAATATCATTCAAAAAACTGTAAAATATTATAATTTTTAGCCATTATTTAATGTATTTTACTTAAAAACTAATATACGTTTAACAGAAATAATCTTATCGTCATTATAATTGCACATAGACGAAGGAAAAATTGGAAGTTTTAAAATTTCTCGGAAGCGGAAAACAAATGATTTATTTCCTTAAGTTTTTGATAACATTATTGAGTCTAAATCAATCAGTGCTATATTAACATCCAATGATAAATACACACATTTTTTTGACAAAAAAATTTTGAATGATATGTCAGGAAATCAATAAAGTAGTACAGTATTGATTATGCTACTCACAAAAGAGTAGATAAAATAGATAAAAATAAATTTTGTTTGAAACAAGCGAAATCCAATATCTTATTATAATAATTAAAGTGGAATATTCTTAATTTTGTATCATAAAAAATACGTTCACGAAAAATTTAATTCAGAAATATCATCATGAAAAACAAATCAATGTTAAACATGTAAACTAAAACTTGAAGAGCGTAGAATCATTATTAAGAAAAAATCCAGTAAAAAAAGTTTTTTCGATTAAATTTACGCGAAATTATTATATCAGAAAAAAAATTGGTCACGTTCAATCGATGTAAAAAGATAGAAAAAAAAATTAAATATGAAAAATGTGACCGTTCTTTAATATGATCTATCACTTAAAAAGCCACATAAAATGCCATGAAAAAAACTTTGAAAAAAAATTTGTCCAAATTTTAGTAAAGGATATTTGAGAACAAAACACTTGAAAAGACATCTCAAATTATGTAATATTACGCAACCTTTCCTATTTTTCAAGATATTTATTTTATGTGTATATTCGCCTACCAACGCGCTCTACTTGCCAAATTTTTAATTACTTATATTTATGTGTTCAATCATTTTATTAATAATATAAATAAATGAAATTTCTTATAATAATAATCAATGTTTCTTTTATTTATTAAAGAAGCTTACAACTGCTTCATTCTTTAATTTTAAAAATAATGATTAAAATATATTTTAATCTTTTTTTATTTATAAATATTCTATTTGTTTTTTTTTCATGCTGTTTTGAAAATAATTCTTTTAAACAATTTTTTATTTAAAAAATAATAGAAGATTGAAAGAAACGATGCTGGGGCTAGAACTTCGGACAGATACACAGACGTGATGGATTGTTATATAAGATAACAAATAATTAACCTTAACTTAGCACATATTACTAAATGCATTTATATACAACAAATATCATACCTTTTTTGGGTTAACTCACCGGCTCGTTTTTAATATTACTATTACTTTAAATACTTATAGAGCAACTATAAAAATGATGACAAACATACTGAAAATAATTGGACTTTTAAAAGAATTTTATCACATCTATATTACTTGAGTATAAGATTATCTATATACTCATATAAGTACAATAATTCCCTCGATTAAATGCATTTATGCTCTTCGCATTGTTTTAGAACGATTTACACATTTCATACAAATACCATTATTCTATTTAAAAAGCTTTTATAGTTTCTAGTAATTTTATGATTTTTTTCCAGCCAAAGAAACTCCCTATTGTTTAGAATATTTTGACTACGTAAATTGCAGTGTTTGGTTATTATGGTCAAAATTTTTCTACTCGATGTATTGCGAAATTTGTAAATGGAATTTGAAAAATTTATTACAGACTTAAAATTAGTAACATTGAAGTAATTTATTATTTTTTTAAAGAAATTCTTTTTTATTTTTTTTAAGACACATATTTAATATAATTTTAATTTATGAAATATTGTATTAAAGATATAAACAGTAGAACATTAAACTTCAAGCAAATCTCATTTTTCAAAGAACATAGTAGGGAAAAATTATTTAAATGTGCTGAATGTAAAAAAAGTATTAAACATTAACGCATTTTAATAGAAATATACTAATTCATAATGACGGACATGAAGAAAAAATTTGTAAAAATGAGGTTAGGGTTTTAAAAGATAAGACGGTTTAAGGAGCTTTGGGAGTCTCGCTCACAGGGGCGAGGAACGGGGAGTCCCTCCTTTCATGCACGAGTCTCCGCTGAGTATGTGCAATATAATTTTATCATTTATTTCATGAAAAATAATCTTTGATTTAAATTTCCTACTTTATCTCTTTTGCTTACGCCTAAAACTGCTTTAACTGTCCTTTGCTCCTAATCTGTCGCTTATCTCCATGCCGGGAAAATTTTTTGTTGAGAACCACACTTTTTGGTCAATATCTTAGTTCTTAACTTTCAATGCATCCACTTTGAATTCAAACAGATCTGTTTTATTCTTTATTCATTTCCAAAAATCAACATTTTCGTTTTTTATTTGTTTATTTCCAGTATATTTCTTGTACTTTATTTAACTAAGTATTTCTCCACATGATTTTGTTTTTAATATGTTAGGTGCCTTAAACAACGTCATAAGATAATATAAAAAATTAAATTCTGAGTTTGCCTACTGTTAACTCTCCTGTTTTATTTAAGATTCACTTATCGCCTAATTTTTAGAGAAATAAACTTGAAAGAACCAGGCTTTATGTACACACTTGCCTTTTCTTCTTTATAGTTTTGAATGAATTAATTAGCCTCCGGCCGTAACTATTTGTTTTTTTTTTATATGTTTAGATTCTTTTGAACATATTTGTTATTCTTATACTTATTCTTCTTAAATCTTTGCTTTCAATTAAATTAGTTATTGAAAAAATATGGTATCTTGTCCTTTCTTCCGTTCTGATAGCAGCCTAATTATTTTTTATTATTTTTTACTTCTCTACCGATTTTTCCACATTTTTAGCGATTATAATTTCTTAAATCTTGTATTTTACATTCAAAAAGCCGCTCCTCAGTAGTTTTAAAGTACTTCTACTTCTTCCTTGCATTGTGAACTTTTGTTTATACAACTATATAATATAGGAAGATGTATACATTAAACGTATGCTTAAGTGTACTATATAGGTATACTTCACCATTACGTTTGGGTACCGGGTTTAAGATCCCTAACTGGGACAAAGAGTGAGAGTGACTCAGAGCAGTCGAGCTCCGTCTCTCTTTTGAAGAGGAAAAAACTTCCTTTAAATTCAAATACTCTTCACTAGCTATCAAGCTGTAGAAACTTCGAGCAGTGGCATCCTGGGGGACTTCTACTACTTTGGAGGCAGATTTGCAACCAGGACTATCATTTAATGCCTGACCCTCTAACGGCCTTCTAGTGGAAGACTCCAAAGACAACGCTCTAGTATGAGGACTACCGCAATCTCTCAAACCGAGACGATTATAATCTCACACTAATTAGAGAGCTACGAAATTCAAGCACCCAGACCGAGCAAAAGTATTCAGCCGTGTCCTAAGAGACGCTGATTACCATTTAGACATCGCTAGATTACCGAAATGGGAAAAAATTCTTAAGCAATCATCCAAGCAAGAGGCCCTGAAGATGAAGCAGCTCCTGCAGACATCTGTTACTAATCCAGCCATTCGAAAAGTAACCATAGCACTGAAGCCTGGAATAGCAATCAAGATCTAGCAAGCAAGGACAATCTCTCAAAATAAGGTTAAGTCTTCCTTACCACCTATTCACCCATGTACCAAATAATAATGCTTAAAAAATTTCAAACAAATTTTACAACACGCATGCGTCGGACGCCTGGCAGAAGCAAAGCTTTCATACTCATTGTATTGTAGTGAATACTGTAGGCCCATGCATTTAGAAAAATGTTATTACAAGTGTTATTTCTAACTGACATATAAATTAAATTTTGCAAACGATAAGAAATTAAATTATTTCAAAATTTTATTTATAAACATCATGAAAAAGTAGTCGTATATATATTTAAATGTATAAAAAATTACTAAAGAAAATTGCATCTTAAATATTCATATATTTCGAGTCCCTATTCAAGTTGTATGAGAAACTCAATAGATACCGCAATTTTCTACTCTTAAAAAGATATTTTCCTCAAATTACGTAAGGGTTTCTAGGGAGGGAGAGGGTTATGAAATTCTCTACGCATTTTTATATAGGGGAGGGTGGAAAGCACTAAGTCATTCACGTAGTAATTAAAACGAATAATTTGTAGTGGCTTTTCAACGTCATAGCAACGTTTCACTGCGTAAAACCACGAGCCTCATAGCTTCCGTAATAAATTTTACTGCAGTACAATTAAGACGAGGATTTTAATATAACATGTTTTCATTTGTAATATTTAAAGAAATCGTTTATTTTTGTAAATTTTCTGATTTTTTTCTACAATTTAGAGAGTGAGCAGTAGCTAAGTGTCAGAGACATCCAAAAATAATATTTAGAAGTATTTATAAAATTTTAAAATATTATGTTTAATTACGGACGAAGTGGTGGGGTCAGAGAGGGTTTATTAGGATCATATGCTCTCTTACATAGGGGCGAATTAGAGTAGAAAATCATGAAAAAATCCCTTACATAATGTAATAACGATTCCAAAGACTGGGACCTGACTCGGGACTTTGTCTTACATAATAAACCAACTCGGCATCAGCCCTAAAAGATATGGGTGAATCCACCAAACTTTTAACCTTCGTGATCCAGAGATTGAGCTTGAAAATTTCGTAATTAATTTCATAAATGAGTAAAATAAATTTTTTTTTACTATTAATCACCTGAAGAACAATGTGTACGCACAGATTCAAGGCCATAAATTACTTTTTTCCTTTTCTATAAGTGAATTAAGATGAAAAAACACGAAATAAGCTATTAAAGCTCAAGAAAAATTTCGTATTCTTAACAACTTTATTTGCGCGGCCCACAATATGTTGGCATAATAATACCGACTTTTACTCGTTCAAACCTTTCTACAGAACATATCAGAGACTGAATAGTGTGCCCTTAATAAGAAAAAAATTATACGAATTTTCATAAGTGGAGGCAACTTTTTTTAAAAATCATTTCAGTCTCTTCTTATGGACTTTTAAGACATGGCCCTTCAATTACAAAAAACTTTTTTGTCTTATCTTGAAAGACTTGAAAAAACAAAAATTTTAAGCCGTGTTTCGATGATGTGTCCTAAATTATCAAAGAATACGAACACTTTGAAGTTGTAATGAAAAAACGAAAATAGTTTTAAAATAACACATTTTTTGATGGCACATCGAAGATTTTACATGAAAAAGGTCAATATAAACTGTAACCACTGTGTTATATCCTTTTTAATTGGAATATAAATAAGCCGTCATTACGTTTGTGTTCGAAAAAATTTAAAGTTGTTAAGAAAACTCGTATTTACTCCTCTCCAATTTATAGTCCCGGCGCACTGTGTGACCAAGCTCATTTTTTTGTTCTGAATAATATAATTCGAGAAAAATATAACCGATTGTTATGGTTAAAAATTCTACTCGCTGCTGAAGTCAAATATAGATGTAGTTGTGTAGATTATAAAGTAGCAAGTAGTGTACATTTTACAAAAATGGTCAAAAGTAGGAAAAAAATTTTTAGTAGTTGAAATAAGTAAACGAATTCCCTTACTTTTTTTTCAAAAATAATGTATCTTTCGATCAACTACAGTCAAACTAGGATTCTACTTCATCGACATGATATTTATAGACACCAGGCAGGTGATTGTTGTAAACATTCGGTCAGACAATCGGGTGCTTCTGTTACGTTCCATGTTAAAATTATTTAGACTATTTTTTCGAACTTGAAAAAGATAAATATTTACAAACACGTATTTGAAACAAAATAGTTAGTTCACAATTCTATGTTTATCTTATGAACGAAGCAGAATGGAACCTAAAACTCAGCCAACGACGGATACAGCGCAAAAAGTCAGAGAGAAGAGGAAAATTGCTGCCGAAAAACATGAGCAAAAAATCTTGAAAAAACATGATGCCCGTGAGAAACCAATGAACCAAATTTACGACCACAATATTCCTGCGAAACGTAGAAGATCAAACACTCCTGATGCCGCAAGTGTAAAACGACGTTCTAAGAGGTTAGGTAATTCATCAATAAAGCACTACGATGATGTCATGAGAAGAAAGAAAAAAAAAAACAAAAATAATTCTTCTGATAAGCTAAATGCTTCTGATGGGTCTCAATCAAGTCCAGCCAATTATTCGAATTCATCTTTGCAAGAATCTATTGTTAACGATACACCTGGATTGATTCAAGAAAATGTAAATACATAAGTACAATCAAATGATTCTGATATGAGTAAAAGAATTTTACGTTTGGAAAAGACAATAAGAAACTGTAAAAAAAGAGAGCTAGCTTTGCGACGCCAAGTAAAAAAATTGGAAGAAATGAACATGAAACATCGAAAATCGATAAAAATTTGGAAGCAAAAATATTACAGAGCAAAGAATATCAACAAAACAGAAATTGAAAAAAAAATCGATAAAATAATTAAACAGGGTAAGCCAGCTATTAGGAACAAATTACTTTACGGAGAAGTATTTGAAAGTCAGCTTTTAAAAAATAGAGAAAAAATAAGGTCTGAAAGAGAAAAATTACTTTTTGCTCAAACTATCCCTAGAAAATTTTTAAAACGTTATCGTTGCATGAAAAAACTTCCGGCCTTGTCAGCACGTACTCATAAAGAAAAAGTGCGTCAACATCATGAAATTTGTTATACAATGAGTAGAGGTACGTAAAAGATATTTACTCGACACATTAGATATTTTGTAATTGGAATTCAAAGCTGAAATTTTTTTTTTATTTACTCAACATTGCAAAACTTTAAAAATTAATCAAGCATCCTGGAATTTAACGACAGCAGGCCATGGAAAGAGTTGTGCTGATGGGACAGGTAGTACAGTCAAATCACTTTGTGATAGAGCCATTTCTTTTGGACGTGATATTTTAACAGTCAGTAATATGATTAAAGTCGTTCAAGAAAGTGACTCAAAAGTACAAATGTTTTTATTTTCTGGAAAAGCCATGAAAAATATCGATAAATTATTAAAAAATACTAGATTGGAAGTGGCACCAAATACAATGAAAATTCACCAAGTAATATGGACAGAACAAAATAAAGATGTGTTATTTTAAAATCATTTATCATGTTTCGAATGTGTTAAGAATCCACCATGTAAATATTATAATTCAAAATTTCATTTTATTATGATTAAGAGTGAAAAAAAGGGAAAAAAAAAAAAAATGAGAGCACAGTTAAAGCTAGTAAAGTCGTCAAAACCTGCACGTAACGATCAAAAAAGTGTAATTTAGACAAATGTATATAAATGTACATAGAACTATATTTTTTTCATTTATTAGAACATTAAAAATTTAGATTTATTTAGTACATTCAAGATTTACAGTGTCTATTTATTATTATTTCTATAAGAGAGATAAATATTTTAAAATTGGTTGTATTTGTCAATCAATTAAAAACTTTTTACAGGTCATTGGTTTAATATTACTTTGTAAATATTTAAGGTATTTTTTATTTATTTAATCAATAAATAATATTTTTTTCATAGCTTAAACAGACTAAAGTGAAAAAATATACTTAAAAAAACATGGGGAAAAAAAATTAAATCAATAAAAAAAATCATTTTACAAAAGGTAACAAACATTTTTTTTTTTGAATTTCTAACAAAGGAAAATTTTTTTTTATTTCCGGGATATAACTTCTTACTTATTTTAAACCCAAAAAAATATTATTAAATATCAGCAAAATAAAAAATGCCAAAACAACGAGACAAATTTTTCATTTGAAGCATATGAGAGCTATGTATTATTAAGTCTTTAATTTGAATGGCCCGGAGGTAAAACTAAGAACACCAACAAGTATTCACTAATAATAGGTATAAAAATACGTAGCAAGGTCCCAATAGTGTGCCTTGAAAAAAAAAAAAAAAAAAAAAAAAATTCTTGAAATCAAAAGTTTTGTCGATTTGCCCATATACAGAGAGCAGTAATGAGCCTATATGCCATACTATTGTAATCCCACTCATACAGTATCTCACAGTACGTACATTTCATTAAAATTAGGAACAACAAATAACAACGCACTTTGTTTAGCGTAAAGCTAAATAATAATACATATCGCATGAACGAATTATAATGACCTTCGTTACAATTTCTAAATCTTAATAGTAATAAATGTGTATAAAGATACCTAAAACAATGTGCAAGTATCGATAATGTAGACGTAACTATTTAGAAATTTCGTGATATTAATTAAAAAACAAATCAAAAATAATTGTTTTCGCAATTCTAAAACAATAATCGTCATTAGCGTATACAATGCCATTGAAATTGAGGATGTTATTTACGATATTCACTCATAATAGAAATTTCTGAAACTTTGTGCATTAATTTCTTGCACTGCTGTTAATAAGCTGTTAAAATTTTAATAAGGATTGCAGAACCGTTTTACAGATATAAACTTTGAAAGTTGGACTCTTTCATGAGGTATAAGGTCATTCCTCGAAAAAGAGACTTTGTTATCGATTTAAGAAAACCGCTTAATAGAGTATTTCAAAAAACTCTAATGTTATTTTTAATGTCATGAGATTCGAATAACAAAATTTTAGATCAACAAGACTTTTTTAATATATTATGTTTATTAAATATCCTAATATCCATATGATTTGCTATGCTTGTAGTATTTCTGTATAGTGATTAAGTTGTTCTCAACTTTTTGGAATTTATCTAAATTTCATAATATTTCTTGTCACATCTGTTATTTCATCTATGAGTTATTTGGATATTTGAATTGCATCTAACATAGGTAAACAATGATTAATCCGAAAAATATTGATTACCTATAAATTGATGTGGGTTAAGAACGACTGCACAAGAACAACTGTACCTTAAATATAAGGGACATCAATCCAAACGAATAGATTTTTGCATCGTGAGTGAAATAAGAATTTCTAAAATTTATCACGATGTAATAACGATAGGTATGTAAAAATTTTCGCGAAAACTGCGAACATCATGAAATAAATTTCAAACAGTTTTAAGTTTATTTGTCCAGGTAATGATAAATAGTATTTTTAAAATACTTTACTTTTGTGTGTAAATGTCTGTATATAATAATTGATACTAAATAAGTCTGTTATAATAGTAAAAGTGTACAAATAATTGTTAAGGCTGTTGCACGTTACGTACATAGTTAGTTGACCATGTACCCCATGTGTTTGTATCATGGTGGATACGCTTTTGTCCTGTAACCTGAAGGGCGCCGGTTCAATTCTCGGTTGAAACTATTTTTGTTTTGTTTTGTTTTTTACAATTTTGAGAAAAAAATTTATCTAACCCCCGTCATCGTACCCGAAAAATGTTTATTTTTGTCCCCATACAGAAAGTGCACAACGCGCCATAAGAATCTTCGCTTCAAAAACCAAACAATGCTGGTGGGTAATTACGGACGCCTAGTACGCATTATTGCTCAGCTGTTCACCAGTTTGGACTACGTGGACGAGGTCGACAGAGACAACCCTAATTCTACACCAACGGGTACAAGCAGAGCACCTCTCGGGTCCATAGGTTTGACGGGTCTTTATGACCGACTATCCACTTCTGAGGAGCACTTCGACTTGTCACCATACAACCTCTGTCACATTCAAACTCTACCCCCAGAGAGCGCTCTTAATAGTTTGGTGCCTGACGTGCTTTTAACAAATTTATGGGCGGCACGGGGCGAGTGTCTCGGCAAAATTTTGTACAGGTGTAAAAGAAAATGACACCATCACGCTAGAACCGCTTAATCGTATCTTTTCTAGGGGGGTGGCAACGAACAAATGTCAGTGGCAGCGACGGTGGGGCCGGAGATGTAGAGCTCGTCTGCCAGGGTGACCTAATCCTCTAGGATGGAGGCCTTTAATACCCTTAGCAGCCTGCTGACGCTGGCATGGAAAAGGTCAAGCTACTTGACGCGTAAAAAGTCGTCTGTAATGACCGTCCCGACAAGGGACCTCATATGTTGCAGCAGCTGTCAGGGCTCACAGTGGGCTAAAAGGGTTTTTTGGGTTCTAAAATCAAATATCTCTCGAACGGAAATAGATAGAGCAAAAAATTTTTTTGAAGTTTATGGGTCGTTTAATGCAAAATATAGGAATATTACCAAGAAAAAAATTAATAAATTTTCTGACCTCAAAAACATGCTATATATTTGATTTTTTTCGCCAAAAATCGGAAAATATGTCAAAACTACAAAAATAACGACAGTCAGATGCAAAAATATTATTATAATATTACCTTTTCGCCAAATACTGTATAAAATTTTTCGATTCGACTGTTTAAATTTCTCGATATGACCTCAAATCGCCCAAAACTCTAGTTATGTGACTTGAATGAGTTATTAAGTCTTTAATTAAAATATTATTGTTAATAGCGCAAACATGACTTGTAAAGGCTCTATTCCGTTTGATGTACATCATAGAAATATTGTTTAATGTAATATAAAACAGTTTTTAACTACCAAAAATTGCTCTAAAATTGATTTTTCCCCAAAAAATCCGAAAATGGCTCAAAAAAGACATGAATAATGACAGTCAAACACGGACAAGGTATTATTCAAAAAATATCCTGCCAAATATTGTATATTAACTGCGCTCCGACTCTTCATGCTTGTCAACATAACCTCAAATGTCCCAAAACTTCAGTTATGCGACTTTAATGAGTTGATAAGTGTTTAATTAAAATATGGCTGATAGCGCAAAAATTATATCCAAACCCTCTATTTTGTTTAATGTAGAGAATAGAAATATTATCGAAAGTTATGTTAAACAGTTTTGTAACCTACTAAAATTGCTCTAAAGTTGATTTTTCCGCGAAAAATCTAAAAATTGGTCAGACAAGGTATCAAAAATAAGAGTCCAACACGGAGAAGGTATTATATCCATAACATCCTGCCAAAGATTGTATATTGACTCCACTCTGACTCTTTATATTTGTCGTCATAACCTTTTATGTCCCAAAACTTTAGTTATGTGACTTCAATGAGTTAATAAGTGTTCAATTGAAATATAACTGTTAAAAGCGCAAAAATTATTTCTAAAGCCTCTACTCCGTTTGATGTAGAGTATATAAATATCATCAAAAATTATGTTAAACAGTTTTCTTTCCTTCAATATTCCTGTAAACTTAATTTTTCGGCGAAAATTTGTCAGAAAAGACATGAATAATGGCTGTCAAACACGAACAAGGTATAATATTAATAACATCCTGCCAAGTATTGTATATTGACTTAACTTCGATATATTCACGAAAATATTATGATTTATTTATCGTTATTCATTTGAAATCGTACATAGAATGCAAAAAAAAGACTTTTATATTTTTTATCAAAACATTTTAATTTAATAAAGTCGCATATTACTATTGCATGCGTCTGAATAAAAACGGTAAATAATTAGAATAGTACATAGTGCGACTAACTATTGTTTAAAAAGACAAATAGCGAAAACATTATTAATTTTAATTGCCTATCGATTCCCCGAACTAATAATGTATTAACTATTGGTCGAATTTGGTGCAATTTATAGTTAATAGGAGAATGATTAAGTTTGCGAAAACTTTTAAAAGTCACAAAATAAAGAAACACAATGACTTGCACGTGAAACGCAATCTACATTAAAGAACCTAAACGCTTTAAAAAATTTGCGGACTATCGATTTTCATAGCCGAATAAAACATCTATTAACTCATTGAAGTCGCATAACTCAAGTTTTGAGATATTTAAGGTTATGTCGACAAATATCGAGAATCAGGGGAAATTTAATATACAATGTTCGGCAGGATGTTATTAAAATTACACTTTGTCCGTGGTTGACCGTCATTATTCATGTATTATCTGACCAATTTTTAGATTTTTTGCTGAAAAATCAACTTTATAGCAATATTGGAGGTAAGAAAACTCTTTTACATAACTTTCGATAATATTTCTATACTCTACGTCAAACAAAATGGAGGCTTTAGAAATAATTTTTGCACTATCAGTAATATTTTAATTAAACACTTATGAACTTATTAAAGTCACCTAACTAAAGATTTAGTTGACTTAAGGTTGAGTCGACAAATTAAAAGAGTTAGAGTAAGTTCAATGTAAGATATTCAGAGGGATATTGTATTACCTTCTCCGTGTTTGACTGTCATTATTCATATCTTTTCTGACAGATTCTTAGATTTTGGCGGAAAAATCAATTTTAGTGCAATTTTTGGAGGTTAGAAACTGTTTTACATAATTTTTGATAATATTTCTATGCTCTACATCAAACGGAATAGAGGTTTCAGAAAGAATTCTAGCGCTATCAACAATAATATTTTAATTAAACACTTACACTGAAAGAAAAATTTACTAGATTCAAGTAAATTCATTCACTTGAATACCATTTACTAAAAACAAGAAATTCATTACTTGAATCAAAAAAATTTTTCTAGTATTCAGTACATATATTCTTGGAATACATAAATCTAAAAAACTACAAAAATGTTATAGGTAAAAGAAATTTTTATGTTGAATCTAGTAAAAATTTTCTTGATTTCGGTTAGTCAGTTTTCTACATTCTAGACAACTATGTCCAGTTTGCGATTACTACATCCAAGTAACTATTACTTGATTCCATATAATTTCATGATAGAATAGTACCAATAAAATATTTTCTAAAATCTAGTATACATATTTACTTGTATCAAGTAAATATGTTCTATTTCTAATATTATATTTACTGGAACAAAAAAAATATTTACTATTCCCCAAAAACATTACCTCTGAAAAAAATTTTATGGTTTCAAGTAATATTTGCTCGATTCATACTAATTTCATGCTAGAATAGTATCGATCAAATATTTTCTGCAAAGAAGTATAAATTTGCCTTCTGTTGAGTAAATATGCTCTTTTCCCAACATCATATTTTCTAGAACGAAGAAAATATTTTCTTGCTTTGAAAATTTTGATAATATTTAACACAGTTAATTTAAGTTTAAAAGATTTGCGTCTTTTTTTTAATGAAAGTTGAAACTTCGTAAGATGTATTAAAAAAGTGTCAAGCGTCTATAAACTTATACACCTGACTTCGTTTTGTATACACCTTATGTATAAGTTTCAAATATCAGACTGCACAGGTTTCTCTAGCTCAGCGGTGCGTCGATGGATTTCTACGCAGAAGGTTGCAGGTTAAATTCCTCGTGGCTGCAGATTATTTTCCAGAACTATCTTTTCTGTTACAGGTTTAATATCTATAATTCATATTTCAAATAAACATTAACCAATCATCAATACCATATATATATCTGATAATCTACAATATAAATCTCCATATATAAAATCCATATATACATTGAATAATATATTTAACACTCATGAATTACTACATTACCATTAACTTGTACATTAAGAAACTCTAATTATCGGTGTTATATCATGTTCTAATAATATCCCTCAATCTCTAGACGTAATATGTAATATACATGTATAATTTAAAAATGAAGTAATTCTTTTTTAATAATTTTTTTCTTGATCTAGTGAATTTATTCTTGTATGCAGAATATACTTTTTTGATTTGAAAAAATTTTTACTTGAACCTGCAAAATATTTTTTCGTTTTAAAAAAATGTATTTTCGATTCAAGCAAATATTTTTTAGATTTTAAACTTTCATTTCTTGATACTATACAATATCTTCATGAAATCAAAAAACTAGTCTTTGGAATCACATATTTATTTTTTAGAAACTAGTAAACATTATCATGTTTCGAGTACGTATTTTATTGGACTTAGAATATATTTACTTAATACGAGTAAAATTGTATTCTTGTTTGTAGAAAATATTTGATTGGTACTATTTTAGGATTAAATTTACTTGAATCAAGTGATATTACTTGTTACTAGTAAATTTTTCTTTCAGTGTATCAATTCACTAAAGTCGCATAACTAAAGTTTGGGGTGATTTGAGGTTATGTCAAGAAATTTAATGGGTCGAATTGAACATTTTATACAATATTTGATGGAGCGGTAATAAAATAATACCTTTTTTGCATCTGGCTATCGTCATTTATGTCTTTTTTGACATATTTTCCGATTTTTCGCGGAAATAAATAGAACTTTTTTGAAGTTAGTGAACTAATTAATTTCTTTCCTAATAATTTCCTCTGCATCAAACGACCTATAAGCTCCAAATGAAATTTTTGCTTTATCTATTTTAGTTCGAGAGATATTCGATTTTATTTCGTTAACTCTTGTGTCGTCGCTGACGCTGGCAGTGCCATTAAGATTGCCGTTCTTGTCGGCGCCAGTGTGAACACAGGGTCACTCATAACACTTGTGTAACAAATTGAAGTACAGCGAAAGAGTACGAAAAGTCTGAGTCCGTCTATCGAGCAATGTCACTAGTACTTCGCGCGTTTTATTTTTAACTTCTCGGAAAGAAAAGAGAAGGAGAGAAAAAAAACAAAGATGGAGGCATGCACGGGAAAAAGATCAGCTATCCCGCGCGGCGACACGAGCAGGTTAGGCAACGTGCACAATGGCGGATGAATGTCGACGTTTCACCGCGCTTTTGGAAAACAAAGGAAAAACGTTTGTTCTTGCGCACTAGCAATGCACCAGGAGAATTGGTGTCACATACTCTCTCGTAAAATACAAATCTCGTTGTACTACTTGCGTTACGAAAAATCGAGGAAAAACCCTTGAATGTTAGGGTCACTATTGTAAGGAATGCGACGATGGCTTGCGATAGCCGGAGGAAAACGAGAGGTGTGAGTACGGGTGAACACAATGAGTAGAGCCGGGTATTACAAAATACTTGGATTTATCGAATACAGAGCTAAAGTAATCGGGCTAGATAAGGTTGGTCGAGGCTCATACGACGTATCACGTGCTGTCGGTACACGGAGATAAAAATAATGGCCTGCTAGCATGAAGGCGATAAGATATTTCCATCGGCCTCTATGCGTTTGGGCTCAGGCAAGAAATGCAGTGGAGTAAGTCAACTGTGCTGCACGATATATATGTGGATATTTATACATACTTATATTATGCACTTATTCTTATTCATAAGTAGTTCATAAAACTGTTAGTATACATACATACACCAAGGCAAAAATACACAATTATAAAGTACTGATCAGGGTTCTGAATAATTCAATTAAATCAAATTTAATTACAGCTCAATTAACAATTTAATTCAATTCTTAGTTAAAAAAGTTTGTATTTAACAATTAAATTTAATTGTTAATTGAAATATTAATCAATCGACAATTAAACTTTATTCTTAATTGAAAGAACATTAAATTGATAATTAAATTAAATTGTTGATTGAACTAATTTTCAATTGAGAATCAAATTTTAATTGTAATTGTTTGGTTGAAAAATTAAATAGAACCCTGGTGCTAACAGAATGGTACATTTAGTGACTTCTAAAAATTATTAATTTGACATGTATTGTTAGATACGTAGAGTAATCTAGGAATTATTCGAATGACTGTTATTGCACAAGAATGCATAAGATTAAATCCCGATGTAAGCATATACAGTTTATTTTCATCGTCAATGAGTGGATTATTTTTTTTTTTTTTAAGAATATTACACATGATATCGAAATAATAACTATTATTCGATTGTTACATTCTACTAAAGGCATATTTAATGAGTATGCATATTACAAATCATATCGTGTTGCAATAAATCTCTTTTTAAATTTTACAATGGTTAAACACGGCGATGTTCGAATCACATGATCAACATTTACAAGTATATGATGTTAGAAAAAAGAAATTTTATACTTTGATCTTATACATCGCACTCTTTCAACTATTGTAATTGACACACATTACATATAGCCGTCCAAAATCAACAGATAAATAAATCCTCACTTTACGATAAAAAATTCCTCTCCTATTTTTCCTTTGGCTCCGAGCTTCTAAAGTGAAGCCGCCAAGTACGAATTTCAACAAGCGTTGAACTTGCTTGGTATGGAGCAGCGCG
>JAPYYV010000450.1:0-32629 GCA_030522625.1 Copidosoma aretas
GGGTATTGATCTTCCGTTAAACGTATAGATTTTATCAAGTCGAAAGCTTCTCCACTAACATGAGCTCGTAATTGATGAAATTTCACTATGTTATCAATATCGTCTTTACGATGAACTAACGACCTATAAGTATCGCGAAAGTTTTTCCACTTTAAGTAATTTCCAGAAAATCTAGGGAGCTCAATCCGGGTTAGGTACTATTTGTGGCTTGAACTCCGGGGTAAGGCACAGGTGGAATAGGAATGGGATCCTGAGCACTAGAATTTCTTATAAATTCAACGATATCCCCTTTTACTAAAAAATATAAGTCCTCAATTTTATCGTACAATTCAGTGGCAAAATATAGGTGCTTTTCATCTAGATCAGTAATCGACGTTATTTTACCATGGTTATCGTTGAATTTAACAAGATATTTGTCTAAGGCTTCAATCAAAGTCTATGCCCTTCCGCGAGTCATTTTGTCACTACAACTCTTTTTAAAGTTTTCAAAACAATTAATTATTTTTGAATGCAGTCTAGTCTGCTGTTTGTATAAGTCTTCCATTTTAATGAGTAATTATTATTGAAGACTCACAATTAGGAGCAGAGACTTAGACGACTAGCTTCGTAAATTGTTTTCTGCACTTAAAATGTTGAATCAAACATAACCCTCTTATCAAACTAACTTATATCTAACGCTATCTTAGTGTCTCTAGATCTAGTCTTTGAAGCGTTGAATTTCACTATACGAGTATAAAAACTTGAAAGTCAGCTTAAAACCGTAACGGCGTGTACGACGGCGCGGGCGAGTCGGGGCTGGGGTACACACACGGCCCGCAGCAGCAATGTAGTTGACGTTAGCAGCTCGGGGCTGGGGCACACACACGGCCACCAGCAGCAATGTAGTTGAGCGCTTCGTCCTTAGCACGACACGCCATACGGGCATGTACGACGGTGGCTCGGGGCTTGGGCACACACACGGCCCGCAGCTGCTTCGTAGGTGAGCGGATCGTCCTCAGCACGACACGCAGTACCGGCGTGTACGACGGCAGCTCGGGGCTGGGGCATACACACGGCCCGCAGCAGCAATGTAGTGAACGACAACGGCTCGGGGCTAGGGCACACACACAGCCCGCAGCAGCAATGTAGTTGAGCGCGTCGTTCTCAGCTAGGCAAGCAGCAGCAATGTAGTGAACGACAGCGGCTCGGGGCTGGGGCACACACACGGCCCGCAGCAGCAATGTAGTTGAGCGCGTCGTCCTCAGCTAGGCAAGCAGCAGCAATGTAGTGAACGACAGCGGCTCGGGGCTGGAGCACACACAAGGCCCGCAGCAGCAATGTAGTGAACCTGCACACAACTATAATATACCAAATGTCGAAACTACTTACTGCTACGTCTCTCAACAAAGCCAGGCTCCGAGCTAGCTTTGCCGTCCATCCGGCCGTCGAGCGCTCCAGAGCTAAGATGGCTTCCTAAGCTTGTTACACCATGAGAAAATGGCTAACCACAGTTGTCTCGCTCTTTCGCACTGTCCCTGTTCAAGCGCCAAAATGTTTGATAATGAATAAACTTAACTAATCAACTACTTGGTGTGATAATTATTTTGGTAGTACTCAAGAAAAACATTCAGTTTAGTTGTAATAAGTTCAAAGTACTCAGTTTATTCAACTACTACGTTCAACAACTCAAATAAGAAGACTAAGTTTGTAAAATGTAAGTTACAGTGTACTTTCAGTTAGTTACTTGAACAGCACGACGCGAGTGGGTCTTATTAGTGAGCTGAATTGGTCGAGATATCTGAATGGAATGTAGCGTGGTTTCTTTGCGTTTTACCTGTGCTCTGAAGTGTTTAAGGCTCAACAATCGGAGGCGGACTGGCGCGCCAGTCGGGCTAACTAGGCTATACAGCAAGCCCCTGCTGCTTGCTTTACAATCATTGGTTATTTAAAGTGTATGTGGAGCTTTATAATTGGCTCGTAAAGAGCTGGTGAATTAAACGTTATAATTACGCGCGCTTATTCAAAATCTTTAAATACCTACTTCAATTCTAAACATGTACCAATGTAAGTATATAGATAATATTATGTAATATGGATATGATAAAATTTATTCAAAAGTCCGTTTATTTTAAATATGTTCGTTATAACTTTCATAATTGTTTTATAAGTATTTAAAGTTATGGTGATTTCAAAACAGAGCTAGTAAGTTAACCCAAAATAAAGGGTCATATTCGTTTTGAATAAATGCACTTAGTACTAGGTGCTAAGTTAAGGTTAATTATTTGTTATCTAAAATCACAATCCATCACGTCTGTGTATCTGTCCGACGTCCTTGCCCAAGCAATTGTTTTTTTCAATATTTTATAATTTATTAAATTTACGTTTTTTTATGAGAATTATTTTGAAAATAGCATTAAAAAAATATGATTACAATATTTATGAATAAAAAAAATAAAAATATATTTTAATAATCATTTTTAAAATCAAATAATAAAGCAATTATAGGCTTCTTCAATAAATAAGAGAAAAATTCATTATTATTATAATAAATGTTCTATATTCATATGATATTTATTAAAATGATTTATCTTATACATATACATATTTCGAAAATTAATCAGCAGAGCGCGCAGGTAGGCGAATATAAACATGAAAAATATCACAAAAAAAAAGGAAAAGTTACGTAATGTAATTACACAGGTAGTAGAGGAACTAAGAATGATAAAATGAAGAAGGCAACAATTTATTCAAAGTGGATTAACTGAATTCCACAATAATTAAGCAGAAAATATTGATTATGAATAAATTGATAGAATACAAAAAAAAAGCGTAAAGATAGATTTAAAGACTAACGCAAATAGCAAAAATAGAATAATAAGAAATAAGACAATCGAACAAAGGTAAGGAAACGAAGAAAAGTAGCAGAAAGAAAAATTGAAATAAGTTTTGGAGAGCTATAAAAAAATTAGAACAGGAAAAACAGAGGGATGTTAATCAGAAAAAAGGCATGAAAAAATAATTTTAACAATTTGTCAAGAGACAACAATGATACATGTTATACGGAAAACGAATGAAGAATTGTAGGAATCAACAGCATTGCCGAGAACATTTTTACGAGAATAGATCCATCATTGAATAAAAGAATGTCGATGTGAAAAAAAAAAAAATAAATAAAAGACACCGAATAAGACAGAATTATAGAAAACTGTTTTTAGAATCTGCGAATAATTTAGAGTATTGAATTCAAAAACATACTTTATAGCTTATTAACTAACACACATACTATCATAGAGTAGTAAATAGCAAGAATCCATCAAATTTACAAGGCAGGAAAGGAGTAGAAAGACGTTAAACCTATTGAAGAGTGGCGTTTTTAAATGTTTTATTGAAGATATTAGCAATTATAATCGTTGAACAAGTAAAAAAACTGGTAGAGGAGCGTAAAATAATATTGAAGAGTCAGGCTGGCATCAGAGCAAAAAGCAGAATAAGGTGCCATATTTTTGTACTAAATATTTTTATAAAAATTAAAATAGGGCAAATAGGCAATAAATTTTAGGCTGTTTTCGTAGACATCAAAACAGAATTTCATAACATATCGATGAAAAGTATATGAAAGAAAAAAAATATTAAATAAAATCTAAAAACGTACAACAAAACAGGTAATTACGGTCGGGGGGCAAAGAAATTTACTCAAAAAAAAAAATGTGGTAGGGCGAGAGTGTCCATGCAGCTTGCTAATTTTGAGTTTATTTATAGAGAATATAGATCTTATGCGGATGTAAAATAATACAGGAGGTGTAACAATAAGCAAACTTAAAGTTTACTGTCTTAAATTATCTGATGAAGTCGTTTTAGGTGCCCAGTGATTCGATGACAAAAAACATATGCGGAAAGACATAGATAACTATGGTACAAAAAATATACTGGAACTAAGCACAAAAAAAAAAACTACAGTTTTAGGAATGAAAAAGGATAAAAACAGATCTGTTTTAATTTGAATTGTACGCGTTCAAAGTTTAGTACGAAGAAATAATCCGACGGACCCAAGAGTGTGGTTCCTGAAAAAAAATGATCGTGCCTAAGAGAAAAAACAACAGGTAGGGTAAAATGGGAAAATAAAACTAGTTTTAGGCATAAGGAAAAACGGGAACGAGAAAAGTTTAAATTAAATATCAATTTTCATCGACTAAATAAATAAACTATATTGCATATACGTAGCTGAGACTTAACTATGGCACAGAATAAAAATATGTAGAAGGAATAAAAGGCAGATTAAAATATAAAGTTGAGTTTTGATGTAAAGGCAAAAGGATATATACGGAAGCTGGAAACAGGCAAGATAGGCATGTATTTAGGAATGAAAAAGGAAAGAAAAAGGGAAAAAAATAGATTTATATTTAAAAATATCATGATGGGTTTAAATGCAAATACACCAGAATATATATAAAAAATGGAGGTGGGAAGAGTTAGTCTAGAAATAGGTGTAAGAAGATGGGATAAAATATGCATTTTAAACATAACAATAAGGGACAAGAGCAGGTGGCTCTTTATCATTTCGATTTCTACCATCTACATGTTACAACAATAGATTAAGAAATGTAAGATAAAAAAACATAAGGATGAAAAAAAAGTAGCTCTTACTACCATGATATTGATTCCATGATGTATGTCTGTATATATCTTCCTTTATTATATACTTAACTCGTGTCGATCGTAAGTAATGGCCCCCTCTTTATGCCCCTCCACTCGTTTTTTACATGATTTTAGGTGGGGTAAAATTATGGTAAATATATGCAAATTTTTATTGATTTTCAATAGTCAGTCCGACCCACCACGCCCCCCTCCATTTTCCACACCCCCCATGCCTGCTATTTTCGTTGAGTTATCCCTTACTATCCTAACAATCCGCAATGACTTAGAAGTTATTTAAGTCTTAAGTATCCCCCCCTACCCACCCCCTGCATTTTAAACATAGCCGAAGATGTCCGACGTCACCTATAAGACACATTCTATCAAAAAACTCCCGAAAACAGACGAATTCTTTCAATTACAGACAAATCCTTTCACCCAAGCCCTCTAACATCGTTAAACATTGCCAAAAACAACAGATTGCCGCTAAAGCCGCTCATTTAAAGCCACTCGGGATTTTCTGTTTTTCCCGCACGTCTTATTGGACTAATAGACAGAGACACAACAATAAAACGTGATCATTAGTAATACAACTGATAAAACAGATAACGGAACATACGTACACTCGATCACAATACGACATAAAAGTAAAATATAACACCTACAACCAAATAACCAAATGCACATGCCCGCTAACACTGTCTATTAACAGATCATTCATCCGCTGAAAGTATAAGCAGAGAAATATACTGGGTTTCGGAATAAAGTACATAGAATAATACCCTATATTATACCCTCATAACACCCAATTGCAGAGATTGGGTAGAGCAACCGATTCATGGATATGATGCAAAAAAACAAGTGTGTGCAAATCATAATTGTGCTGAAATTTAGCAAATTATATCTTAACAGTTATAAGCTAAGATCTTCC
Organism: Copidosoma aretas; assembly: GCA_030522625.1. Taxonomy (NCBI): domain Eukaryota; kingdom Metazoa; phylum Arthropoda; class Insecta; order Hymenoptera; family Encyrtidae; genus Copidosoma; species Copidosoma aretas. Next base: position 5,543 of record JAPYYV010000450.1, read on the forward strand.
CATCGCATAAAATATCTTTTTAATACAAAATATCTTTAGCAGTAAAATTCTATGTATTATACTTACTGTGATGATGTATTATACTTTTAATTATCATGTAAATAGATAAGGTTGACTGGATAGCACATGCTTCTGTCAAAATTGAAAAATAATCACATATTATGACGGCTGATCTCTATATTTAAGAAAAAGAAAAATATCGTCTTAATACAATGTTCTACTACTACGTTAAGAATAACCAAGTTGGCTCTTCTAAGAAAGGAAATAAAACATGTTAACGTCAGTTATAACGCTGATCAAACACATTTTAAAAGACCCGTAAAATTCAGCTAAATACGAAATGCAACTAAAATAAAAACCAAGCACCTAAGACTAAATAACCGAAGAGATATGCCAGCTCAAACTGTTTATCGATTATCAGTTTATTGAGTCATTCAGAACTTAAGCAGTAGTCTATTGTGTTTCGGGATAACGTACATAGTATGATCATACATTATAACAACAATCGGACAGATCAGCCGAAAAGTTTCTGTTTACATAGTTTATTAATATCTTGCTTTTCCTTTATAGTTGCCCATGATTTTCTAATATCAATTATTAAAATATCTTAAAAATTTATAATTTACACGATGACAACTGAGATTTAGTTTGGGAAAAAGAAATATTTTGGTAAAATACAATTTTCTACTACTACGTCAAAAATAACTGAGTTGGCTCTTCTAAGGCAGCAAATAAATAACTTGAACGTTAGTTATAACGCTGATAAAACACATTCCAAAGGACCCGTAAAATTCAGCTCATTACGGAATCCAAATAGACTAGAACCAAAGCACCTAAGACCAAACCACCAAACAGAATTTCCTGCTTAAACTGTTTATTAATGAATAATTTATTTAGCAATTCAGAATGTAAGCAGAGTAGTCTACTGTATTTCGGGATACCAGACATAGTATAATCATACCTTATTACAAAAATCAGACAGATCGATCTACTCATGTAAATGGTGGAAAGAAAACCAGGCACTTGAAAACCAAGATCACGTTGTAATACAGCTAACTATAACTAAAATAAAATCGACTAAGGAGTCCCAATCACGATCAATGTTATTTTGATACAAAATATGATTAGCACTATTCTTCGTGTATTATATATTTAATATATAGGTGTATTATACTTTCGATGATGATCTAAACAGACAAGGTTTTCTGGATATCACATGCTTTTCACAACAGAGAGATCCAAATAAATTTAACGGCAAGTAAGCTCCACATTTTCCAAAAAGAAAACATGTTTTTATACAATGTTCTACTACTACGTCTAAAAATAACCAACTTTCTTGTACTAAAGGGGAATATAAAAAATGTGACGAATAGTAATACCGCGAATGAGAAGGTAATTGTGAGAAACAGGTAAACTTCGAATAAATAATTAATTCTAATAAATTGAAACTAACTTAAATAAAACCAGATACTTAAATTAAATCGGAAAAATAAAATATTTATTAAAAATAGTTTATCGACTAACTTAATTTAATTGTAAAGAAAAGCAAAAATAGCAATGTCTGACAGTTAAAAAAATGTATATCCAATATAAATTAACATTATAAACGAAAGGAAAGTAAACAATTGTATTTAAAACTATTTTTTTGTTTTACTGATTATGTTATTAGAAAGTACAGTTATAAATATTTCATTAGTAATTATAGAATCGTGTATTAAAAGAAATCAAGATTAATGTGTAAAAAAATGTTTAAAAAATCTTGGAAACGCATGTATTAAATTATACTTGTTCGGCAAACAATTTATCTAGATGCGGCTGATTCAGCACATAGATAAGTCGATGCGGCTGATTCCGCAGTTATGTATTCGGCGATGATCCTAGCACTTATTAATACAAGATATAAATTTATTTCTACTTTATGTAAAAAGGTAATTTATGGGTGCTTCAGCGGAAGTAGTTTAAATTACAGAAGTAATTCATTTTAAAAGTCTAAGTCCGCTGATTGCCTTGGTGTCCTTATTTAGCTCTCTAAACCTAAAAAATAAGGAGATATTTGCTATCAAAGCTTGAAAACTATAAACAGCATATAATGTAGCAACCTAAAAACATCTTTTATTTGTAATCGTAATCAATGAGTTACACAATAAAACACTCACTGTATTACAGTAAAAATCATGAACTTTTAGATGGTGCCTCAAAAAGTATATGTAAAAATTTTTAAATTACGAATATACCGTAGAACATTGATCGAGTAGTAGTAGAAAGGAAGTGGCAGAATATCATCTTTTTTTTTGTTTGAACGCCATGTGCACGTATTGAATATGTGAAAATTGTAATCCAAGTGTTTACAAACGAATTGTATTTTATTAAGTATTTGTAATTATGTTATCGTAGAGATAACATATAGTTATTATTTTATTATTTAAATCATTATTTATTTATTCCAACAAAAAACAAACTAAGCAATTATATGTAATATAAATGATAGCAGTTAACTTTTGTTTAAAAATAGATATAAATATTTATGGTGGTGCTAACACATATACGTTCTTTCAGCAGTGAAGCCAAAAAAAAAAATTTCTAGCTAGTACCACTGTTCACTGTAGCTAAATAAATAACCTAAAGCGATGTATCAAAGGTGGTATAATTATAGTTGGAATTACGAGAATTGGTTATTTAGTGTAGCTTCAAAAATATTTCAATTAATGAAAGAATCATCTTGCTTAAAATTATAATAGTAATCATCTAGACGTACTACCGAATCTTAGATAGGGTAGTATTAAATGTAAAAAATGTAAAGCAGGTCGAAAACAAAATTATTAACCAATAAAATGCTCATCAAAGAATAATATGCAATGTTGATAACATAACTAACTAATAGAAAATCGTATTCATGAACAAATTACAAATACAATTATAATTGTATTAAGAAAAGCTGCAACTAATATCAACTTTTTCAAAGTAACAGAAAAATTTGATTGGAAAAAGATGTTGTGAAATAAAAAAAATTTCTAAAAATTGGAATAAACTTTTAAAACAGTACGGAAAAACATTGTGTATATTTCGTTGTGAAAACAATGGAAAGAGCCATAAGCAGTTGCAAAATTACTCCTTAAAAAATATAGTGCTTTGAACATAATGTGCTTTTGTTTAATGTCATAATTTCGATAAACAAATTAAACGGTAAAGTTTATAAAAAAAGTCAACGCCGCAACAATTAGTCGCACAATCAGTTTTTTTAAAAAAAAATTTGCATAAGAATTTAAGCAATTTAATAAAATTAAGACAATTGTCTAATTGTAATAAGACTAGGAGATACAAACATATGTAATGAAGCTTCTAATCGTTTTTCTTGCACAATGCTAGTTTACCACAATAAAATCATAAATTTTATAATTAAATACTGAAACGTACGACTAAGTAAAGATGTAAAATCAAATACGGTAATGTACGATCATTTAATAAATTTTAGAACAAGTTGAAACTTCAAAGTTTATTTATTTGCAAATTCAATTCTTCGTGAACTATCCAGCGAATCAAGTAAATTTTTTGACTTCTACCTATACGTAAACTATATTTTAATGAATTTTTAGTATCATAATTGTCTTCCAATAAAATTTATTTGATCAGAACAAAAATGAAGCGATTTATGGTTTCTTTGTCATTTGCGACCTGACTATTGGTGAGAGAAGAGATTTTTTTACTAAATTTTAGATGAATTTATGGGCCAAATTTTTTAAATAAAACATTTTGCTTTTTAGCCCTTTGTAATTCTTGTATTTAATAAAATCTGACTAACACCGATTTGCTGTAGTAAGATTATCATTAACTTAAAATTCAATGGTACATTCATATTTTAAAATAATAATCAAAAACAAAACAATATTTGGCAGTGATGAAAGAAAAAAAAAAATATTTTACTTAACTAATTTTGACTCCTCTCCCTTCTTGCCGCAACAGAAAAAAAAAATAGGAAAAAAAATATATAATGCAGAATACCTCATTTTTAGCTCGCACTCTTCCAAATTCCTCTGTCAGCTATATCACAATTTTATATTTGAATTTCTTAATTAGCACACTACAGCCACAACTTAACCCAGTCCAACCCCAGTCAGGAACCCCCTAAGTCCTTACTTAAAGTTTGGTTCTTTCCCCTGCAAATTTATCCTAATATTATTTTCCAAATTTCTCAAATATCTTGGTTAGGTAGAGTATTTGTATAACCTTTCTCCTCAATCTGTACTTCAGTTACCATTTTATTTCACAGTTGTTTAGATAAATAATAATATATATCTCATATAATTTTTATCCATATATTCCAAAACTCCCATGAAGCATGTAGACAGGTAAGCAAAACTTTTTCTATGTCATAATTATCTATATAATTATAAAAAATTCTCTAAATATATTAAAAGTATCTCACATTATATACATTTATCTAATGAACCAAATTTCATAGTGTGATAAAACAATTACAACAGTGGAAGCCATCACAAATAAATCTTTCTGTAAAACTATACAACTATGTACTATTTCAAAAATTAATTAAATCTTGAAATGTAGATTATTAAGTAATCAAAAACTGATTTATAAAGAAAGTTTCAACTTAAAATCCAGGAAAACCTATAAAAGCGATGGAGCGTGAGGGGTCTATAGACCCTTGATCGGAACGAAATTCCTTTCTCTTTTTGGTGGACTTTTGCTATACTGTCATGATAATTTATATATTTGTAACTTAAAACGTGACAACAAGCGACTGACCGATGGAAATCCAACGCTCCAATTATTGGCCTTATTGTAACTTAGCTGTAACAGGGGCCCAGCTAAGCGCTTATTACAGCCACGTGATGATCTCCACGATATGCAGCAGTACAAAGGGGGGCTGTATACATATACATGTATATATATAGAGCTAAAGCAGCAGGAGCTTTATCTTCAACAAGTTAAGAGGCACATGTTTCACCGCCCACGCATAAGCAGAGACCAATTTTGGACTTCTGCCCATGTGCAGATGACAAAAATGCGTCCAAAAGTGCATGCTTGAGTCGGGATCGACTTGCTCAAGATAAGGCTGTGGTGCACCATCATCGACATTATCGTGTGCATGAGAGAGAGACAAACAAGCAGAGTAGCAGACTGCAGTAGTGCAGTAAACCTATACCTACATGTGTACACATACACACAAATATATGTATACACTACATCGTACAGTACTCACTTCGTACGATGTCAGTACAGACTGCAGGCGGCAGTCGGCAGAGATAATAGCGCATTCGCCAGCCTGTTTGTTTGTCTCTCTCTCTGCATTGGACTCCAAAAGGACCCCTATAGTGTCGAAAAAAGTTCTTGTTACACTTTTTTTGGTCCAGCCCCCATCCGCCCAAAGCTTGAAACGCGGAATTAGGAACTTCGTTCCAAAAAACATTTTTAGTTTTATAATAAATATAATTTAAAAATATATTTATGTTCAATTTAACTAAACTTATAATTTTTCGAACATTTTTTTACAAAAAGCAATTTTATCAAAGTTATCTTTGTGCAAAAAAAAAATTACCTGAGTCACCGGTAAATTGAAGGATTTGCAAGAATTTTATGCTAAAGTGATAATTCTGTTCATGTATCCAAGAGCTAGATTTTGTACATATACAATAAAATCTTCTCAGAAATGGTTTTTATACTTTTGCAAAATAATGTCACCAGAAATATTTTTCGAATATGAAAATCATGCAAAAAATAATCATGAACGATAGAGCAACATGCCAGTAGTTTCTTTATTAAAAATGTAATAATTTAGAGCATAAAATTACATAAATTAAAAAGCATAGTAAAAATAATTGAATGATATATAACGAAAAACATTATACATCCTTGAATGATAAAATAATAAAAATCATTTCAAATTATAGAAATAAATAAGAATTATAAAAATAACAATATAAAATAGAATATTTAATAGTAGATGTTATATATTTCGTAATAGACATAAAAGAAAAAACGGAATAAATAAAAAGAATATAATATTTTAAAAAAGAATTTAAATTATTATTAACACATACAGATGTGATATATTTTTTGAAAGTAGTAAAAAAATTTAATAATTTTTTTTAAATATATTTTAAGTATGCATAATAAACATAATTTGTATGAAAATATTATTGCTATGAAAAAATATGAGAATTAACAAAATAATAATATTAAATAGAATGTTTTATAGTAAATATCATATATTGTATGATAAAAATAAAAGAAAAGGCAGAATGAAAAAGAAAAAAGGAAATATTGAATTATATATAGAATATAAATATTGGGGGTAGGTGCGCAGAGCGCACAGAGGCAAAGGCCCACTAGCATATATATATATATATATATATATATATATATATATATATATATGTACTAGTCTTAGTACTTAGTTCCCTGCGCGCTCCACGTGCCAACCCCTATATTTTAATATTTTTATTCTCATGTCTGAAAAATAAATAAAAAAGTTTATTTTAAATACACATATATGTGTGCAAATATAGATGACTAAACTGATCTTATGCGAATTTGCTAAAAATTCGAACAGATATAGCCAATATCTCAAATTAGTTTACTAGTATGTATATATATGTACACCAGTGGGGCTTTGCCCTTGCGCGCTCCGCGAGCGACCCCCATATTTCAATATTTGTATTCTCCTGTCTGATATATAGATTGTTATATACTTCTACATTTGCTTTCTTTGTTTCATAAGTTTTCAAAGTTTTTATCCTCTTATATTAGTACGAATATTATTTTCAACTAAGTAACTTATGTAATCGACTAAACATACAACAACGTGTTATAATTCCTTTTTACATTATCATAATATAATAATTTATACCGCACAACATATTTCTACACTTTCAATCTGTAGTGTCGTGCCTTATTAACCTGCATGAATATATTATATTTTCACATAAATCATCATCCTCCAGCATATCTCTTCATTATCTTTAAATCCTATATTTCTGACTAATGTTATTATTTCGTTTGTTGTCTTTTTTTCTCTTTACATAGCAACGTGTGTTTTACATATATTTCTTTTTTATTGCAGATCCTACAGTCCATCACCTACAAGTTTCTAAACTCACCTATATCTTTTTCTTTTTGCTTTGTTTTCTCTCTCTGCTTTGCTCTTTTTTTTTAATTTTACGGATGATAGAGTTGTCAATTACTATATAGATTTTTTGTATTTTCTGTTTTACACAAGTCTTCATTTCCTTTGAAAAATTATCTTTGATTTTATGAAGTTCATCCTCCTTCGTAGCTCTTTCTATTCAACCTATCGTTTTTTTAATTCTCTACTTTCTGATATACTATGATTTTATTTCCTGTTTTGTATTATTTTTATTGATTACGTCCGATAATTCTTCGATTAGTCATAATTAAGGCTACCTGCTCTTATCCATTTTTGTCATGTGCAAAAAGTAAAATTTATTCCCTTTTTTTATGCCTATTTCTAGGCTAACCCTTCCCGCCTCTATTCGTCATATATATCCTGATACATTTGTATTCAAACCAAACATAATATTTGTAAATCTAAAGCTATTGTTTCCGTACTTTCTCTCTTTTCTTATTCCAAAATTTATGCCTACCTTGCCCGCCTCCAGCTTTCCTATATAAGCGCATCCAACGAGATTGGGCCACCTCGTGCGTGAGGCGCATTTTTTGCTCAAGCACACTTTGTTCAACTCGCTCATACGGATTGGGAAAAATCTAAAAAAATAAATAAAAAATGAAAATTGATATATTTTGACCTGCTTTTAGAGAAGTGCAATTAATTTTTGCTCAAAAACTTTTTACTGTGTTGGAATATGTCGTTGAGATTTGTGTCGTTTCTCTAGAATCTGACACAGTTTTAAAAAATAAAATTAACATGAATCAAAAGAGCGATACTTGGACCACACCTCCATAAATTTTTAGAGTAGGAGTACAAGGAATGCGTAAACGACGAGTAAATAAAGACGTTGACATTGGGTCAGCCACGCTTGACAGACAACTATATAGTTATAGTACAAACTGTAGACTGACTGATAACTACTTGACATTCATTGAAACATTGCTCACGTTATGTATAAGTACAAGTCATGATCTTTACTTGATACGCTGGATAGTTCACAAACAATGGAATTTGCAACATAAATAATTTTAATGTTCCAATTTATTTGAAAACTCCTTAAAAGATCGTATATAACTGTATCTGATTTCACATACTAACATGATCGTGTGTTTCATTATTTACTCATATAATTTATAATCATATTGAATTAAACTAACATTTTGCAATAAAAACGATTTAAAGCTCAATTGCATACATTTTACCACTTAGTTTTATTACAATTAGACAATTGCTATAATTTCATTGAATTACTTAAATTTTTCTGCATGTTTTTATTAAAAAAAAGTTATTGTGCGACCAATTGTTGCGGAAATACCTTTTTTTACAAAAAAAAATTACAGGTAATTTTGTTAATCAAAATCAAGACCTTAACCAGAAATATATTATGTTTAAAGCACTATATTTTTAAAGGAGCAATTCTGCAAATGCTTATGGCTTTTTGTATTGTGTCCATGACGAATAATTATACACAATATTTTTCCCGTACTGTTTGAAAAGTTTATTCCGATTTCAGAAAATATCTCATTTTCTAAATTTACAAATATCATAATTCAAATTATAACTACACTACCTTCGATACATTACTGTGGAATATTTGCTATGTGTTAGCACCATCATAATTACTCATATATTTTTGATAAACGCGCATTAACTGCTATCATGTATAGTACGTATAATTGCTAAATTTATTTTTTGTTGGGATAAATAAAGATTGTTCTGAATAATAAAATATTGACTGTATGTTATTTCAATAATAACATCATTACTATTACTTTATAAAATACAACTCCTTCGTAAATACTTGAATTATAATTTTGAAATATTCAATACGTGTGCATTGCGTTTGAACAAAAAAAAAAAAGATATTCTTTAACTAGATTTCAACATTCTACGGTCTATTTGTGAATTTTCCATTTTTCTCTATATTATGCGAGGCTCTATCTGGAAGCATAGAATTTTAACTATAATACAGTAAGTGTTTTAATGTGTAACTTATATATTACGGTTACAATTAAAAGATGATTTCAGGTTTCTCCATAATAGGTTGTTTATAATTTGCAAACAAGAATGGCAAATATCTCCTAATTTTTTTATATTGAGGAAGGTAAATAAGAACTCTGATGCAATCAGCGGGTTTGGACTTTTTAAATAAGCTACATGTGACATATAAAATACTTCCGCTGAAGTACCCTTGAAATTAAAAGTTTAATACACGTTTACATTATGTATAATATACAGAATTATATTCTTATGATATTATGTATTCATATGACATGGTATTCGATTCAAACATATTAGCTTATCACTTTTAAGATATAGCTTGCCAGATTTAAGCACAATAATGGTTTACAAACGCCTCTCTTTTTTGCTTAATTTGAATGAATCGGTTGCTCTGCCCCATTTCTGTAATAGGTTGTTATCGTCGAATGTACTTTATTTTTTTTAATTTGACCTTATTTTTAAAAGTTTTAAATAACTTATAAAAATAATTGTTAGATAGTTCATCAATTTATATTTAAAAAAACCATAAAAATTGCATAAAAAAAGCGTAAATAGATATTATAAACAAAAGTTGGATACAAACTGCAATGTAGAAAAAAGTGATAAGCAGATAACTCACAGAGGTAGCTCTTGTTTAAGTCGTACAAACAAGGTCAGGAGTTTAATTTATTAAAAAAATATTGTTTCGGAAATTAAAAATTTAGTTTCGTTGGAAAATCTTGTATGGTGAAAAATTCGAAATAATTAATTTAGTAACGTTTATAGTTGACTTAATTCAATAGACATGGATCAAATCATTTACGGATATTGTATATTTTTTAAATGCTGGACAACGAGGGGACTGTTTTTAATATTTTGGAGAGTTTCCTGCTGTAAGTGATGCAAAATTAAAAGCAAGAATTTTCGATGGTCCCTAAATATGTAGCTTATCCCATGATAATTTATATGCTATATATTACAGTACAAAAATAAATGATATTAGGAAGGATGCATAGCAAGTTTTTAAAAAAGTTTCACAGACCTTTTTAGGGAGTAAAAGGGTAGAAGCTAAACAAACTTCGGACTAAGATTTAGCCATAAATGTACAGACAATTTTTTTTTGAGTGCCAGTTCAATAACTGGTAAAAAAGTTAGCCTAAGAGCTTGCATACCATGAATTTGAAAAAAAAACTAAAAATAAATCTTCGCTATTTTCTGCAGAAAGCGATTCCGCCTACTAGGTGCTTCAACTTTAATACCAAATAAATAAAAAGAACAAACATTTATTGAAGCAGGTAATAATTTTTAAAAATCTTTGTTTTCACATGGCTCATTATACGTCACTTTTGCTAGATGCAAAACTGAAGATGGTATTTACGTAAAGAATAAATATATAAGTGATGTGAGAGTCAAAACGATTGTTTGGAAAACAATTCTCAAATGTCAAGTCAATTAATATCGTTGTATTGTACAACTATAAAAATTTACCTTTTTGTTCTAATTGATAAATGACATAACTTAATGTTGATACACTGTATATCATGTGAAACAAAACAGCAATAACAAAGTTATGACACAAATATTTTTACTTTATTTGATATTATTAGGTAACAGGGTATAATAATTTTGTATAAGCGAATAGGTGTGTTATGCAATTATGTATTTTAAATCTGGATCTATTTCGATGAAAGCGTAATGTTGGATGTAGCTTCTTGTAAATAGTTGTACTTACATTAGTTTTTCTAAAAAAATTTATTGTGTAAATGATTACCTTCAAGACGCGTTTCCTCCTTGCAAGCTTTGCGTGCTATCCCACATATATATATATATTAATACTATCATGCCTGAATAAACACTAATAGATAACAATTATAGATGAAACCAATGCAGCATGGTATTACCTCAAAATTTAAATAAATCTAGGAAGTTTCCTGCAAATCTACAATATTTACTACCATTACATAACTTTTATTTATATGATTGTGAAACATATTATCTTCCTGTTTATTTAACTTGATGATACACTGGGTTTTTTTTACCATCTTACTATCAGGTAGTGAGGAAATCTACCATAGGGGGGTCACAGCGGGCGAATTTGTTTTATCTTTGTTTCAAAGTCGTAAATCTGGAGATAAATGACAAAAATTGTATAAATTTTTTTTTTTTTTAAAGATAGGCTTATTCAGTATACAGAGAAAATACAGCTCAGTAGTTTTTAGTGCTATAAATTAATTGTTATTTTCGATTACAAACAAGAAAAATTATTTTAAAAAAGCACAAATATCTGACTAATGTATAATTTGGCATGATTGACGATAAATTTAGTCAACTTCGATTTCTAGAATCGCTGACTACAAATAAAAGGTTAAAAATAAAATAATTAAAATAGCTTATTAAATGTGGCAGAATAAAATGAATTTTTTTCTTAAATTTGCGAAAAAAAAATTTAATTATAGAGTTTTTCGGGTCGTCTATGGTCCATATCTTTTATAAATTTGAGCTCTGTTCAAAACATTACTCACAATACTTTAAAAGAAGCAACTATCTTTATGGAATTAGGAGAACATGATTCTGGAATCGATATCACTTTTCAAGAAGCATGTAACGTTATGTTGTTTTTACAACTTTGAAAATTTTTGCATGATTTATTATATTTGAAAATCATTGTTACAGAGGTTTAACATTATCTTTCTTACAAAATAAATATAAAAACATAGCAAAACGTTTAAATAAATGAAATATAAATCATATTCCAAGCTGAATTGTAATTAATCAAGGCATATGAAGTGCCAAGAAGAAAACTATAAGAATTAGATACGTCCAAATTGTGGAAGAGGTTAGATCAGAGCATAACACTTGAAACGACATTTAAAATCGTGTAATAATAATTTAAAAAACCTAAATCTATGATAAAACATTTCTGTAGTTCTTATTACTCCTCCGATTTTCAGGAATTTTTACCTTGCAAGAACGTACAGAAAACTCAAATAGATATGAGAAAAGAGGGAGGAGCTAATAGTTAGTGAGTGTTTATAAAGATGAGCTATGATAAATTGATAATGGGGTACGCATGATAAAATTCTTTTTTAATTTTTTTTTTAGGGGCAACGGGAGCTGGGGAGAATATAGGGAGTAAGACTGTTGGGAATTAGGGGAGGAGCAGGTGTCAAGAGACAGAGCGGGGGCAGGGTGGGAGCCAACACAAATAAATGTTTAATCGAATTTTGCAGTAATATGTATGGACAAATTTCGTCATTTAAAGGAGCGATGAGGTGGTAAGCGGCAGTGATGCAAACACCTAATACTTTGGCACATGCGCAGAGTGAAATTACTCTTTACTTTGTTACTGCCTCTCACCGGCTGGAATGGAAAAGTTCCCCTATCTTGGCTTTAGCTTAAGCTCCACCCACTTCTCACAACTAGATACGACTGATTAAATTATATGGTGACCTACGATAGCCTCGTCGGCTTATCGTTTGGCTTATTCTTGGTGTTGAGTCTTCGATGCAAGTCAAGAAAATTTTCTTTTCATTTTTTTTTTTTTTGTTGTGTTAATTACTAATACATGATTGCTACTAGTACTCAATACATAATGATGATTGTTGTAAAACCAGTGCAGTCCTGCCACTTTATTATATTGACCAATTAGCATTAATATTTTTTGTTTAATCCTTTTTTTAATCTCAAAAAGTAATCTAATATATACACATACACCTATACACGAGTATATGGGACTATTTATGTCAAACAGGCCCCCCAACGACCGCAATTGATTAAGAATTTTCAAGAATCTCTGAAGCCCAAAATGTAGCTTGCACCATCTAGTTTAAAATGCCTCAAAGCCTTTTTAGAAATGTCATAATGGCGGACTAACATGGCGGCTAAAAGCATTCTACCTCGCTCCAACATCACAGTTTTTGGATATAACATGAGCTTAAATTATGGCTAAGTTGTAGAATTGGCGTAATTTTTTGTATCTTCCATAACTAGACACTATCTTGATTATTTTAGTCATTTTTATTGCTGTACGTTATTCCTAATCTAAAAAAAGTTGTAAAAAATCAATTTCTTGTGGTTTATGACTACTTATACTATCAGGAATTGCAATTATCATGCAAACTAACTGTGTTTTTGAAGTGTGAATGTCAATATATGTTGTCAATCAAGGTGAATTGTATGAAAATCTCCTATCCTTCAAATATTTGTCAGAAATCAGTAGTTTATAGTTTATGGCCGTAAATAGTCTTCAATCATGCAAACAACTTTCATATTTAATCATCTTCGAATCAAAGTACAATGACGTCCCTAGGTTTGGAAAAGTTGTAGTAAAACAGCATTTTGTGTTTTGTAATCTGTCATGTATTTATATATTGTGAAAATGCTGATTTTTTTGTTATCTTAGTCGCTAAACATATTCCTAGAATATTTGTTAACTTTAACTGCAATAAGCCGCTCCCTATCTTGAGAAATCTGAGTATCTCGTGCTCTATTATACCTTATATACTTGAATAAAGCACTAAGAAACTGTTTCAAATGACAGTTAGATTGCTTAAATTCTGTGCTGACTATCCATCAAATGAAAATAATATTTTTTAAACCCAGTTTGCTTTGATTCACTTAATCAGGATATTAAGGGATAAATTAAGCCTTGAATCCAATGAGAAAAACTAGTCTTCTATATTGTCTTCAATGGACCGCTTGGGAATTCGACAAAATTGATACGTTTAAATGACGATGAAAAATAAATATTCACCTGATTATTATTTCACGAAAACAAATATAAATTATTTAAGTAGAAATTTGTACACTGAATGAAGTCGTAGCCGCGAGGAACAAATCAAGATGCGATAACAATTCAGTTGTCGACATGCAACGAGAATTTAACTAATTAATATGAGAGAATTTTCTTATGTAACTGGATAAATATAATCCGATTTAATTGACGAGCTTGTCATCTCAAAAGTTGTTATCAAAACGATACTTAGGAATTATTTGTAAAGTCTGGACAGAAGCTGGCACTACTCAGACGAGGCAAAACAAGATGGCTGCAATGAGCCGTAAAAACGGTGGATACTCATTAGTAGATAGGGTCAAAAAATTTGAGACAGAGTCATAGCTATACGTCATATGGCTGGTGGCTGTGGCAGGCCTGCTCGGGGTCGAAAAGTTGTAAGGGCCCGGCAGCTGGAGAGTGGGGGCGTGACGTCACGAGAGCCGGGGAGGGGCCGGACGGAGAGTGGGGCGTGACGTCAGGGGGAGGGTTCGGGGATGAAATATTTTATGGCTGCAGGCACTCGATGTGAAAATAATCCGGCTTGCGTGCTACATTACTGACGTCTGATACGCTTACGTGCAAGGATCAGCTTACCGGCCGAGCTCTGGCGGAAAATTTGAAAATTTTGTTCGGGCGCGAATTTTTCGCATACGAATAATATTTAATTGTAAATATTGAATAAAAATATAATTCATGCAGGATAAGAATGAAAAAATTAACGACAAGAGCGCAGGATCTTGTCCAAGAGAAAGGTAGTTTATCCGCTGGAGATACGATCACCGTTGGCACGTGAATATTGTACAGAGCTCTGCGTAACTGAAGCGTATCCATTTATGAGTTGAAATCTACTTCTACTTGACGATTTAAATCTATATCCAAAATATTGTCGTATTCTGTGTACATAAACAATTTATATTTGTCGTAAGTGGTATCTCGAAGTCCGATTCGACTCGCATTGTTCTGTTCTTTACTAAATTTTAATGGCCTGCAAAATGTGATAGGAGGTCGGGTGTTAGATCAAATGCAAACAGGCAATACCCGTTATGATAATCGTTTCTACAAATTGTACTTCCTTCGTTCATGTAGTAGATGCCGGTCCCAAAAAATGCAGTATGATAAGCTTCTACATACATGTGTGTTGCTTCCGTGAAAGTTGGTTGTAACGGCTTTTTCAGTACTCGTACACCGTCGACGTATAACAACAAAAAATTTATAGAGTAAATTTTAAAGTTAAAAACATTTAATTTTCGATCTCCGTTAAATGCTTGTTTATCCACAAAACCTAAAATAATTATTTTTGGAACTTCTCCAAGAATAACATTATCCAAACAATCACCACTTATACCATTATGCAGTGTAAAATATTTAACATTGACAAGCGTGATAGGGTCCTTGCATGAAAAATTCCATTTGGTTCGTCAGGTAGGTTATCAAAAAATATTTGACAATTATTTTTTCTTTGTTCATACAAACAAAAATTGCCAAAGATGGAGCATATGAAAGGTCAGGATTGGGGGCTGCATGACATGATACCTGTATAAAATCCAATGCATAATCGACTACAGGTATGACGTTACGCAATTGTATTGAATATTATTGAATATATAATAATTTTCTATCTACAGTAATTAAATATTAGTTCATACGGTGTATCTCCCTCAATTTTCATGTGTATAAAAAAAGAAATAATACGTGTCGAATATTTTTTGATAAGCTATCTGATGTACCCACCGTTTATTTTTAATGGAAGCACTGGGTAAAATAAGTCTTGTGGTGGTAAAATAGTGCATCTAACTAACCCTTCAACATCATCCTTAAAATTTTCAAATTTTTCTCCCGTTGATTGTAAACATTGAGATCCAGCATACATTTTTGGGTTGAGCAGGAATTGAACAGTCTTAAAAATATATGGAAGTAGCAAGCATACTTCTAATTATCTTATTTTTCCGTGTACCGAGTAACATTATTCCCCGTGCGACAGCTGTAAAAATCATCTCGAGGGTAAAAATATTATTTGTTGCGTTAGGATGATTTTTAATATAATCGGAACAGTCGATATTTTTTATAAGCTGATCAAAATCATGCTCCTACATTTCAACAACGCTATACGAGCTCGTATCCTCAACATCATCTTTTTTCGTTTAATTAAATAGTATTATCATACCGCTCAGCGGTGGACTCGTTGTTATTTAATTTTTCGAATCTGTTGTAAGAGTTACAACGAAGTCATCTGTGGAAATAATAATCGTGAAACTGAAATACGGTTGCTTTTGCATTTATCTCCCCCTCTTGCGGTTTCAAACAAACATCAATATAGGACCTTCTATCAATCTGTACTAACGAGATCTCCCTGCATGGATGATTTCCACATTTCTTTTTTTTTCTAACCATAAAAACCATTAAATCGATCATGTAAAAAATTGTCCTTATCGCGTATATTCCGCTCCCGGTATAATACCTATAGTATCTTTTTTTTTAATTTTTTCTGTACAGTATGGAGCACGCACTCGCTATGGTTACGCTTTCAACAAAAGAATCCACTTTTCAGACTTGAATAAGAAATTTTCGAAAAAATGTACAAGCTTTGCGCAATATTTTTACATCTAATACACAAGTTTTTTTCAAAGTCCAGCCACGCGTCCGCGTTCAAAGTTACTTTACCGTACCATTTTAAAAACTCCCCACGGTCGCTGACGCTCATCGAATCTGGTGTGTAAAAGTGTGTAGCTTGGTTTGGACCTTTATGATTTTCATCGCCTGTTGTAAATAAATGTCGAAAATACCCTTTTCATATATTTCCTGTAAGGTTGAATCTTTTATGCAAATCAGACAATTTCATAGGTGAGTAATTTAAGCTATCTATGAATTTAGTCTTTCCTATCGGCATACGAACAATATTACATCTGTTAAGAATAACTTCAGGGGTTATCTTTTTATTATCAACGATATATTCCAATATAAATTGAGCATCAAATTCGTTTGCATTATCAGTGATCAGATAAACAAAGTAAAAGTCTTGCTCTGAAATCTTACGGTGAAATCGATACATTTTTTCAAACAGTCTTTACCATCGAAAACCAACTGTTTAATAAACAAGCATCGCATCGCACTAATGCCACGCATACGATTGTGACGTGTACGTGGGTGTTGGCAGTATCATTTATTGCTTCGTTTTGTCTCGTCTCAAAGTCATAAAATATCAAACAATACTTTTTTGATTATTTTGACACATCTATTCTTAGTAATAGGCTGTATATTACAGAGAATGTTGAATTCGTGTATACTCCTAGTTTCTTTACAATATTTTTTACCGCTTTCATGTTTACCTTTGGATACATTAATAAGTTTGCTGCACGCATTACAAACTTTTAGCATATCACATACACTTCTCGCTGCTTGTTTATGAGTATTTGTCCGCGTAAATGACCCTTTTATTTTGTGATATCAAAATATTGTTGATCATGAAATTCCCGCCCGCCGTCCCCACACAATTTTTTTATCGTATCTTGTGCTACAGTTTCGTGGTCCATTGCAAGCCACACATACAGAAATACATTCATGATTACCCACTTGATACTTGTTAATACGATTGGTTGTACGACGCACAAAAATACATTGACCTTATAGCCAATATATTTTTACTTAGATTATTATGTCTTATATCATCATAATATATAATATGTAAAAAATGTGTGCAATGATCTGCCACGTCATCAGCATCGTCATAAGCTAAGGGAGTCTCGTCACCGAATGAATCGTAATCGTATATCTAAATACATGCGTCACGCTGCTCGAAACATCTTTGAAACTTCTAAAATTCTAAAGGTTCAAATCCTGCTACAATATCTACATTTATTTCACACGCTTGCATCAATTTAACGGCTTTCCTTCTTTGCTCGTTTTCTGTTTTTATTTTTCCCCACTTTTTTTATCCAATCGAAAGAGCAATATGTTGTGGCCCTCACTTCCCTGCATATAAGAGCGAAACAATGGAGATCTTTTTTATTTATTAACAATATATCTTTTTTACTGAAACTACTTAACGCATCTTCCGAAATCCCGCATGCTTAAGGGTTTTTTACATATGTAACCTCCAACGCCAAGGTTTTCGCGACATCTGTTATTCATTAGATTTGGTCAATTTTTTCCCACAAAGACCAAATATCGTCAAATTTTAGTCTATCGATTAATTTGTCATATAGCCCTGCAGATCATTTGGTTGACGCGTCTGAATGGAAATGTATCCTGACTATATATTTATTGCTACTGCAATTTTGTTGAATAATTACAACTCACACGCGAAATCCGTTTCAAATCCATTCCCAAACGTCAGCATTATCATTGCGTGGTAGAATTTTAAAAGTTATTGCACGGCATGTCATTTTAAAGTATTTTAATATTTATTTTTATCGCATAACAGAAATATATTCACTACCTGGGGTTAAATCTGATTCCACGTCTGTCGGTAAACCAGCATATACGGTACGCCTATTGCTATCGCCCTGCTGCGGTTGCTCCGGCTGTTGTCTCTCTACCCCTTCGCTAAGTTTCTTTTCAACATAATCTATAAGATAAATATAGATCGGTATTTTTATTTTTATTCAAGGATTAAAAAATAAAAATATTTATGGTGTATGTTTGCTGGTTACCTGACAAAATTTTGTGTCTCTTCCCGTTGTTTTGCGTTCCCAAGGGCCCAGGTATTGCCCCATCTTCGTGTCTTTCTAGTTTCATTTTCACCGAATGATCGATGGCATGAGGATTCTCATCATCAATTTTACAATCCTTGTGATTTATATCTATTGGGATTATAAAAAATGGATGTGTACAAAAATAATATCTAGTGTAGGAAACGTACAAAAATTTATGGCACCTGTAAGCACTTTTCGTTCCTTAACAGCGTTATGTACCCGAGACGGCCTAGGCAATCGACCCATCGATTGATAATCGTGAAAACCAAGCTTCTTTACAACTATAGTAAGAAGTTTCCGCATGACACAAAACGCTTTTGTCTACCAAGAAACATTGTAAAAATATAAATTACTTACTCATATCGTCGTACGCCTTGTATATGGGTATAAAGATGTTTTCCATTCTAATTTCACTTTGCAGACACTCCACTACAGTGTATACAGCGACTAGGCAACGTTTTAGGTATAGCGGGTACAGCACACTCACGTACGCGTAATTTAAATACAGTCCAAACAACTCCTGCAGCACAGTAACAAGCTCGTTCATTGAGTAGCATGGTAGTTTATTATCAAGCTACTCGTCCGAAAATTGCATGCACGCTTCTTCAGATACAAATTCCACATACAGAACACATTCGCGAACAACATCCATCAAAACAGATACGATTGATGCGTCCATTTTTTCAAAATTAAAAATTAATCAAGCGAAAATGATCCCACAATAAAAACTTTTCAAACTGCGCTAAAATAGTGCGACACAACCAAAGTGTGCTTTAGACTTTGAACGCAGAAGCTGATTGAGCCAACAAGGGCAAGGAGGTACTGATTTTCTTTCAAGTTTTTTTCTTTTTCCCACTATTCTCATTGTCCTACGTTTGGGTCAAAATTTTGATGCAGTTCACCAATGCATGCACGAACAGCGAGACGCATACACTGTTGTAATGACTCGAAAATGGTTGTGTACCCTAGTTTTATTCTATCCAAGGGAAATCAGCACATCCTGCTGCAGTTACTGGGTCGTGCGTACTTTACTCGAAGGTATGCCTGCATTTCCTGATTTTATTATATCAAAGGGTGACTCGCATACTAAAGATTGCAGTTACCGAAAAAGTATGGGAAATTTGCCTATCCTGTCACAGTTACCGAATCGTATACACCTTTCTAGAGATTATGCCTACACCTGCAGTCCACCCTAGTTTTATTACATCTAATGGGGAGTCGCACATCCTGAAACATTTACTGTATCGTTCACACCTTACTAGAACATATGCCTGCATGTGCGGTGTGCCCACATTCTATTTGATCTAACGGGAATTTTCTTATCCTCCCACATTTACTGTGTCGTTCATGCCTCACTACTAGAAGATATCTTTGCATGTGCGATGTATCCTTATTTTATTGCAATAAAGGAGAGATTCGACAACCTGTCACATTGACTGTGTTGTACACGCCTTACTACAAGGTATGCCAGCATGTGGGGTGTGTTCTTTTACTGCATCTAAGGGAAAATTCGTATACTCTGACATTCATTATTGAAAAAGGATGGAAAAATCGAAAATCCTGCCACAGTGTCCAATATTAGCTAGAAGGTACGTACCCTACGTATACCTACGTTTAAGCTTATTTGTAAAATATTTTTTGCCGTTCATCAAAGTGCACAGGTACAATCGTGTTTGAGCGCGTTTTATTTTTCATCGTAAAACATCCAGGACATACTTTTTCTATCAAATATAAGCAAAAATTAGGGAAGGGATAGTCGTGTATATGTACTATCTTTTCGCAATCAAGAGTATTTACTCTCTTTACACAAATTAAGTTGTTTAGATGTTGTACTCTGCGATAGTTGCATGCATCTTACTCAGAAAGTACAAAAATTTTGACTGTAGAATAAAATCCTGTGTGTTTGTGCTGGCGACGCTAGTTACAATATTTCTCCGGCAGTGTTTTTGAATTTTTGCGCTACGCTACACTGCGAAAATGGCTCTATTCAAAGTGAACCGCGAAAAGCGTTCTTTAACATTCGATAATAATGAAACAGAAAGCAGTTTCACAGCTAAAAATAAAAAAGATAGTGAATATATCGTTACATCTAGTACAAACGTATTAATTTATACGTACCCCCTTAACAAGTCGTCTACGAAGAAAATTATCGCAGGACTTTACTACAACGCCAATTGTCAGGGTTTCGAGTCTATAGTGCAGATTTCTAAAACTCAGTTTGTGGAAGAAGTCATTCTAAATCCGCATGTATGGAGCGAACTAAAAAATCATTTGTGTAAAATAAACAACTATTTTAATAATATTGACATCAGTGAGGTGGAGCGACTGCAGGTGGGTAATATCGATTTGATATTGACAACATCATATGGGATGTAATCTGTGATATTTGCTAAAAACGCAGACAACAACAAGCAGTCTGATTTCAAGAAAAAGAAAAAATATGCTTCAACAATTGCTATGCAGAAGCGTACATTTTTAGGTCTTATACAAGCAGCCATATGCGTTAACAAGAGACTTCGACGCCTCGAATGCCTAAAAATGCGAGTCGATAAATGCAACGATTGTATTTTAGAGAAGTTGACGATTTTATTTTTAAGCTTGTCACTCAAGCATAAAATAGATGTATCATTCTTGGAAAAGACAGTTGAGAAAAATTTGTCTACTGTGCAGAAAAATGTATATGGAAATCTTAGGTCTTTGGTCGATAATCACTGTTTGGCGTAGTATTTTGATATTGTTATTTTAGAGCTATCTACTTTTTGTCATTATATGTTTGTCGAATAAATTCCATTTCAACTAAAGAATATACAATGATAATATACTATCTTTTTTTGTATTTTTACATGTGTGTTTTATAAATAAATGTGTGAAATGTATTTTCATCTTTTTATTGGCATATTCTACACCTTTTTCCTAAAATTTATAATAATCTGGTATTTACGTTCTTGTCCTACATGGATTTTATTTTCCTTTAAAACATACAATAAAATATTATTCGTACGCAAAAAAATTCGTGTCAGATCAAATTTTTTAAATTTTCTGCCAGACTTCGGACAGTAAGCTGATCCTTGCACATAAGCGTATCAGGCGTCGGTAACGTAGCGCGCACGTCAAGTTATTTTTACATCGAGTGCCTGCAGCCGTAAGAATTTTTGCCCCGAGCCCTCGCTGTGACGTCAAGCCCCACTCTCTGACCGCGAACCCCTCCCCGTCTCTCGTAACGTCACGCCCCTACTCTCTGGCTGCCGGGCCCTCACAACTTTCAACCCCGAGCAGGCCCGCCACACAGTGTGGAAAAAGTGGCTTTTTTTTGGACAAAAATCGATTTGCTTGCGAGTTATGAGGTTACAGCGAGAAAAGAATGTAGTTCTCTTTGTGAGAATATAACCAATAAGGATCTACTGAGGAAATTTTAAAATCCAGTAACAGAACCTAGAAAAAATCAAATTCTCGCTGAATCGGTTGTTAAACGAATTTGATATTTACAAAATCTTACAAATCAATCTAGTTAATATTTATATGCGTTTTTAACGATCATTTACACTTTTGCTTTCTAAATTCAGTGAAATAAAGTAGTACCTATCCTTAAAATTTTGATATTTTTTTTAGTAAAGGGTTAATTAGGATTAAAATCGGAGCTCTAGCGAGTTTTAAGGTTACAGCGAAATAAATGAAATATAGTTCTCTTCGTCAGATTATAAACAATAAGGATCCACCGCGAAAATTCAAAAATTAAGTAACATAAGCTAGAATAAAATTCGATTGTCGCTGAATCGGTTGTTAAACGAAATTGATATTTCCAAAAACTTACAAATCGATACAATGAATAATTATATGCATTTTCTGTGATCATCTACATTCTTCCTTATTAATTTCCATAAACTCAAAATGTACCTAACCTCAAAATTTTGAAATTTTTTTTTAGAAAAGGGTTATTTAAGATAAAAAAAAACTCCTTAATACCCGATGCTGACTAAATCAGAATAACAGGACTACTAAAACCCATAATCTAATAGATCATAACCTAAAAACCCAGGGGACAGCAAATAATACACAGTATATCCCCAGTAATACAACAGGCTCAAGTGCCTATACTCTTGACTAAATAGTTAATTAATATATAATGCATATCCCAAACTGTAATCCCCAGTAACCCAACAGAGTACACTGGCTGTAATCTTGATTGACAGATGAATTAATTATATGCCAGACAAACTGTATGCTGTATTCAAAAAGACCTAAGTGCCAGCACTTGATATGCGTAAATAAATGATTTATATACTAAACGAATGATCATCTGTAACCGAATACACTCCAATGCATGCACCCTTGATTGTAAAAGTAATTAATTGCCAAGAAATTAGTATTCCGGAGTAATCAAAACACAATCAACTTAAGGGCCAACACTTTCAACGGAGGAGGAAATCATTCTGCTGTAACTTTACTACCCGCTAGCGAATCAATTTCATAAAAAAAACACTGTAATACAAAAAGTTTTAAAATTTTGAGGTTAGGTACATATTTAGTTTACGGAATTCGATAAGAATGAATGTACATGATCATAGAAAATGCATATCATTATTTATTAGGTGGGTTTGTAAGTTTTTGTAAATATTAATTTCGTTTGACAACCGATTCAGCGACAATTGAATTTTTTTCCAGGTTATGTGACTTATTTCCGGATTTCCACAGTAGATCCTTATTATTTATGATCTCATAAAGAGATCTAAATTTTTTTTTTGCTGTCACCTTAAAACTTGCTTGCGAATCGATTTTTATCTTAAATAACCCTTTTCTACAGAAATTTTGAAAATTTTTAGGTCAGGTACATTTTGAGTTTACAAAAGTCAATAAGAAAGAATATAGATGGTCATAGAAAATGCATATACCTATTTACTACATTGATTTGTAATTTTTTGTAAATATCAAATTCATTTGACAACTGATTCAGCGACGATTGAATGTTTTTCTCGGTTATCTCACTTAATTTTCAAATTTCCGCAGTAGATTCTTATTGCTTATGATCTTACGAAGAGAACCATACTTTGTTTTGCTGTGACCTTAAAACTCGCTAGCGAATCAATTTTTGTCTAAAAAAACTACTTTTTTCCACACCGTCCACCGCCGCTCAGTGGGCTCACGTATTTTTTTTTTAATTAATAAAATTGCGGATGTTTCAGTGGACCTATCGAGATTTTATTTTAGAGATTGAAGGTGTGACATCCCAGAATAGCAGAAAACCGATCAAAACGAAAAAAAAAAATTTAACGGATGAAATCTACCCTTAAAGGCACTCTTCACGACTGGTAATCGACTACATCATTGTCGAGCAAGCCAACAGATTGTTCTATTTTTCATAAAATCAATATAGTCATGTTTTTTGGGTCACTAAATACGAATCTGATATGAGAAATTTAAAGCTTAAAATAGCGGATCCAATACAGCAGCCGAAAAAATTAAAAATATTTAAAAGTCTATAAAAATACGTATGTGGGTGTTTTTTGGAGTGCTTATTAGGTATCTTTCATGAGAATTTGGACTCTCCAAATTTCTGATTCAATATCGTGGCCGAAAAGAAAAATAATGTTCAATAGTCTATTAAAATACGTAAGCAGGGAATTTCCGGGTGCGTGTTACGAATCTTTTATAAAAATTACATAATTTGAAATAGCGCAACTAATATGGCAGCCAAAAACATAAAAAATTTTAAAAAGTCTATGAAAATGCGTATACAGAGGTATTTTTGGGGTGCCTGTTACGAACCTTTTTCAATTATTTAAAATTTAAAATGTCTGATTTGATGTAGCGTCCGAAAAAATAAAAAAGTGTAAAAGTATATAAAATTACGTATGTAGAGGGTTTTTTTATTACTGGTTACGAATCCCTTATCAGCATATTAATATTCTAAATGGCAAACACATAACGGCTGCCAAAAAAAAGAGCGTTGAAAAGGCTGAAAAAATACGTTTATGGGGGGTTCTTAGGCTGCTTGTTACGAATCCATCAATAATAGTAGAAAATTTTAAATGCTCAATATAATATGGCAACAAAGATGAAGAAAATTTGTCGCAAAACTTTTTCTTACTAGTTTTTTAAGGGCGTTGATGTATAATCTGACATCCTAATTTAAGTATCTTCAATAATGTACGCATTTTGATGACCGAAAAACCCGAATTGTTGTAATTAGATATTACAAGATAATAGCGGTTTTTCAAAGCAATTAGTTTAAATTTGTTGTATAAATGAATAAGTCTAACATTTGTAGGTCAAGTGTGATAAGCGGAAATCAAGATAACGACTTCCACTATAGCATTATTCGCTTAAAGTATCATAAGATGTTTCTGACAGACAATATGGTTATTTTTCTATTGGGATTATCATGCCGGGCACGCTTTGTACGCTTTTCTCACTTATGTTTCTTTTTTTACCCATGACTATTCAAAATTCGTTTTGACGAGAATGGGATGTACAATATAGTTGCACTTAATTAAGTACAATAATTACCGTGCATTTTAATACATAAACTTCTACTTCAAAAATTAACATCATACCATCATAGGAAAGGACACAGTTCATACAACTTATCGTCAAATTTTTTAAGTAAATACTCGGCATACTAGTAAAAAATATATAAAATGTCGTGGTAAGACGCTTTAAGGTTTTCAGATTTTACGAGACCTGGAGATTGGAACTATATGAGACGAGACTTCAAGAAATTTTTCGAGATAAGACTTTCCACAACGAGATCTACGATGAGACAAGTATATTCATAATTTCACCGTATCAAACTTGCCTAGCATGTACAGTAGTGTGTGAATAACGTATTGCCAATGCTTATTTTGCACCTACTATACAAATACTTTCATGACATGCTCGTGTAAAAATAGACGGGATAAATAGCGAATTACGAATATTTGAACAGCATAAACTCTAGGAAGCTAATTATTAGCAGCATCGTGTGATGGAAGCTTGATCGGCTGAAGAAAAAAATTAAGTTTAAGGTGCTCCGAATAGGAAAACAAAGTTAAAAGCATCGAAAGTGTAATTCTAGACGTTATTTTAACAAAGTATTGCTATTGTAGCAGATAAATAAAATTGATGCGTTAAGGTAAGCGTGCATAAGTCATTTAGAAATTATTTAACAGAACGTTAAGTTGCAGAAGTTAATTCATCGTCTTGATAAGCAGGTGAGATAATCCCAAAGTAACAGGTCCCACGATATTTAGAAAGGTACAGAAGATCTGGAAATGCATTTGAAAATATTTTTAACATTACTATGATGAAACCATCATATTTTTCTAGTACAGCTATGTCAGAGTGTAAAAAATGTGTGAACTTTCGAAAAAACTTAGTATAGTAAAAGATATCAAAGCTATTCATAGTCTCAGATAATGTAAGTAATTTTATATAACTGTAATATAACTGTATCTATTTTAATATGTAGTACAATTCATAATTGGTATATCTTATTTTAGTTTTGTTGATTAAAAAAAAACAATGAAATGGTTTTTTTTTCTACATGAGTAATTCAAGTGACTGCTGAAACAAATTTTGTTTTGTAATACTAGCTTTTTAAATACAATAAAATTACAAGTATAAAAACTCAAGTCATTAGATTCCGCAGACAATTGCAAATTACAAATACAGGATGTCACATAAACAAGAAACGATTCTGAAAAACCCGAAGGAAAAAATTGTACGACAAATTTTCGTTATATTGGCTGCCATATTAGATTCAGCATCTTAAATTTTTTACATTTAATGATGGACTCGTGACAAGCACCCTAAAGAGCCCCTATAAACGTAGTTTCACAGACTTTTCTACGCTCTTTTTTTTTTAGCAGCCGTTATGTGTTTCATATTATATAGAATTTTGATAAGCTGATAAGGGATTACTACGGAGCAATGAAAAAAACCTCTACATGCATGATTTTATATACTTTTACACTATTTTTAATTGTGTAATATCAATAAAAAATTCGTAACGAGCCCCCCAAAAAACCCTTGTATACGTATTTTCATAGACTTCGAAAATTTTGTATTTTTTTGGCTGCAATATTGCATCAGCCATTTCAAATTTAAAAATTTTGATGACAGATTCGTAGCGAGCACCTAAAAAAACACCTATATGGGACGTTTTTTTACAAACCGAACACCTTTCTGACCGACACATTTTTGATTTTGCTGAAACTTTTTTTACGGGTTCTATATTGAAAAAAAAGAGACGCGTATTATTATTTTTTTTTTTTTTTCACAATGTTTTGGACGCTAGAAAGGATTGAAATTCCGCGATTTCGGTGATTTTGGGCTGTAGGAGGGATTTTCAAATATTCATAACTCCAGTACTATTTAATCTACAGACTGTATTTTTTTTCATTTTTAAGGTAAAAGAATACGCCTTGAGAAAAAAATACTTTCAAGAAAAACAATTAACAATTTAAGATTGTTATTAACAATTAAAATGTTTAAATTGATTTTAAACTATTGCCCCCCCCCCC
>JAPYYV010000451.1:0-33988 GCA_030522625.1 Copidosoma aretas
CGATCGTGGTCTTATAAAAAAATTGAGGACACATTTCCTTCCGCAACTCGTCACATGATAGGCATAGCAAAAAATGTTGCTCGAGATAAGGGATTAATTAGGGATCCAAACCCAAAACAACATCCATCTCTAGATGATAATGTTATCGATACAATTGTTAGCTTGTACCAGTCTGACGACTACACTTAATATACGCCCGGAAAAAAAGATTACGTTTCGATAAAAGTAGACGGCAAATCGGTACCTATTCAAAAAAGACTAGTATCAAATAATTTAAAAGAATTATATGA
Source organism: Copidosoma aretas (assembly GCA_030522625.1). Lineage (NCBI taxonomy): Eukaryota > Metazoa > Arthropoda > Insecta > Hymenoptera > Encyrtidae > Copidosoma > Copidosoma aretas. Next base: position 291 of record JAPYYV010000451.1, read on the forward strand.
AATTTTTACTAGTACGTATCCGACTATGAAATTAAGTTTCTCAAAGTTTGTTAGCATAAGGCCGAAATATTGTGTTTTTGGCAGGTGCTTCTGGTACTCACTCTGTTTGTGTATGTCCTATACATAAAAATGTTAGTTTATTAGTGAGTAGTGACAATTTTGAGTCGCTTACTCCCGGTTCTGAGCTGCCATTGATCAATTATAAGGATTGTTTGGATGGTATGATATGCAAAAACAAAACAACTGATTGCTATTTAAATTCTTGTAAGAAGTGCCCAGGCGTGACGAATGTTATTGAGCAACTGGAGGACCTTTTTGAAGAAAAATGTATTGAAAATGTTACCTACAAACAATGGGTTACGGTTGAAAGAACCTCATTGCAGACCCTAATATCTCCAGTTGATGAATTTTTACAGAAGTAAGTAAAGGTTTGCAAAAACTGATGATTTATTTATTTTTGGTTAACAAACAGAGGGATTTTTTAAATGAGATGAAAAATAAACTGAGAGAATACAAGTGTATCGTAATTGGCAACTTCTCAGAAAATCATGCTTTCATAATTCAAAATTCGATTCAGGGTATACATTGGAACAACGATCAGGCAACCGTACACCCATTTTCAATTTATTATAGAAATGACTTGGATGAATTAAACATTTTAAGTTTTGTTTGCATTTCTGAATGCCTACATCACGACACTATTGCCGTACATCTATATCAAAAGCAGATGATTGAATTTATTAAAATAAATTTACCATGTGTTAATAAAATAATATTCATGTCTGTATAAAAATAAAAAGAACTTCATTTATCTCACTCATTACTTTAAAGACTTTAAAATAGCAGCAGAGTGGCATTTTTTCCCCACTTCACATGGAAAGGGGCCATGCGACGGAGTAGGCGGGACTGTGAAACGACTAGCTGCTAGAGCAAGTCTTTAGAGAATTGACAATCCCATTCGAACGCCGCGAGAACTTTTTGATTGGGCCATAGAATCACTGCCAAATATTACTTGTCATTCTACAAATTATGATTACAAAGAAGAAAGGAAATTAGTGTCAGAGAGATTTTTGAAAGCAACAACGATTAAGGGAACGCTAAAATATCATAGCATAGTTCCACTATCTCGTCAAGAATTAGAAGCGAGGCTGTTTTCTTTGCACGAAAAAACAAATATTGTGAAAATTTTCAAGTGACATAATTTTGTTATGAAATCTCAATAAATAATAAAATGGTGATTTCCCGCTTTTTTGCATGATAATACAAAATTTTGAGGTTATACTGACAAATAATAAAGACAAAAATTGTAGATCTTTTAATTATCCACAACTTTTATGTTTAACTTTTTTTAATGCGAGGTACAGTTATCATTTTATACTCAAAAAACAGTTTTTTTTACCATTACGCGCTACATGAATACATATCTTAACAATAACAATTGAAAAGTCTCCATATTTTGCAAACATGATTTTTACCTATAATAGGACGCAGAATACGATGGTGATAATAAAAACTCGATTCGTATTGAGGGCGATCGTTAAAAATCGATTGAAACAATTAAATTACTCGTAACAATATTAATTTGTTGATAATTTTTTTTTTCAATTTTTTTTCTTAAAGTTCAACTCTTTAGCTACAAAAGTGTTATTGGTGAAAATTTTGTAGCTCTTAAGGATTCGGAGCTATACATTGTTTAAAATGAGTCACCAACAACTATTATAAAATTTGTTATAACTTATACAATTGAAAATAGGCGATAAAAAAAAAAATTCCTCGGACACGTATCTCTTATTTTTCAATATAGAAACTCGAAGAATATTTTCAGCTGAATCAGAGAGGTGAAGGTCAAAATCCGTTCGATTGGTAAAAGAATTACCCATAATAAAAATGTACCTCTGTGTACATGATCATCACATTTACTAATCTAATATTATATAAGACGACGTTGCCTATCGCATTCATCTTGGTATTTAATAATATATATTGGTCATTCTTTTACAAACCGATCACCATTCTGACCGACCCATTTTTTATTTGCCTAAAAATTTTTTTACGGGTTCTATGTCGAAAAAAAATATGCCCGTGTTCGAGGATTTTTAATTTTTTTTTTTTTTTTGAAAATAGAGAGGGTTGAAATTTCGACATTTTCGTGATTTTTGCCTCGGAGACTTATCTTCAAAAATTCATAGCTTCGGATCTTTTTGAGCAAAAAGAAAAACATTTTTTCATTTTAAAGGTAAAGGAGTAAGTTTTAAGGATAAAATAAGTTTAACAAAATTTATCAAAAATTTCATATTGTTATGAACAATTTAAATGTTTAGATCAATTTTTAACAATTTTACCCACCACAAAGCGGGTTTAAAGTATAACCATCGTAATCTACGCCAAATTTCACATAAAAAATGATTTTTTTATTGATGGAGAAATGATTATTACTATTGCAAACAAATTAAATAAACTCGCGCGATACCCGACGCTAGCGCTAGTTGCAAAGTACACCTCATAGATTATTCTTGCTTCATACAATTTCTTTCTCATGAATAGTGCCGTAATTCTTGTTATAATCATCAGTAATTTTATGTTCGTTGTGCAGTTATTAGCAATATTTCGTGCCGAATCCATCCTGGTGTAGTTTAACGCGTACATCAGTAAGGTACCGACAAAAAAATCCTAAAATAATGCTTGCAAATCAGTGTAAAACATCACAAAGCACAAGTATTTGTAAAGATGCTTGTTTTAATCCTTTTAATTTAACAAAACATTTAAGAAAAAAAACACTAAAATTGCGAAACGTTACTGCAAGTCAATTACAAGCAATGAAAATACCGATAGTGAGTAAGTCATTAAAAAAAAAATCTGCGATTCCTGCCGCCTGCGCATCAATAAATTAAAACAAGAGAATGATCTAGTTGAAATGGTATAAAACTGTAGTAAAGAAAATTAATTTCTCTATTCTATGTTTCAGCTCGTACCTTTATAAAATTACAAGGCCTTCATACTTTAAGTCAATAACACTGTACAACAGATATCACGCAAAAGTACAACCACGATCGTCAACAATCGACGCGACCAGGTAACTTGCTTGACGGTAAAGCTACATCAATACGAATTTGATAGGTCACATACTTATACCTCTTTTGCCTCAAGTATAAGTCAATGAACTTAGTACTTAATTTTATTGGAATTAAATGTGCTCATTTATAATGTTTTTGTGATATAATTTTAAATTGTTAGGGCCGAAACGTAGCACAGACAAAGAAGTGTTTGATAGCATTACCAATGGAGAAACTTTTCTTTAATTTATCATTTGATATTACTGGAGCCACTACATAACTATAATTTTTATAACCAGGTTATATCAATATATCGTTAAATGAAGACTGAGATATTAGCATTGGCAGCGGAGACATTTTAGGACCTTCGGAAGAACGTACATTACAGACCACCCACGTTGAATACTTGAATCAAGGACTACGTTTTATAGGATCTTCACCGATTAGTAAGAAAAAATTAAAGCAAAGGAGGTATTCAGAGGAGAAAGTAAAAAAAATTACAGACGTAATTAAAAAAAAAGTTTTTAATATTAGTAACGATAAAGCAGATGATGATGGCGATGGAACTGCAAGAGCTGGAAGCAAAGCAGTTCTCTTTCTATGAAAACAAAATATTGTAAAAATTTATAAGCAAGAAATGAATAGTGTGATAATAATAAATGTTTAGACTGATATAATATTGAGACAATAAATGTACATCTAGAATACTAATAAATTGAAATCTTAATATATCACTTTATAAGCTGAAATAATGTTATTGTTTATTTAATCTTGCCCCAATTTTGGATAAATACTTAATTATAAATAACTAATATTGTTCAATAAAAATGTAAAATTTATTGTATATATACACTATTAGTCATATAATACAGAAAACAACGGTATAGGGCGAGAGTCTATGATATACTTGGCACCTGGCGCACCGACATCAGGTACCGCCCGAGGTTATTTAATTTTTTTGCACTAGTAATAATTATTTTTCCATCAACGAAAAAATAATTTTCTATGTAAAATTTGGCGTAAAACACGATGTTTACACTTAAAATACGCTAAGTGGTAGGTAAATTTGTAAAAATTGATTAAAACATTTAAATTATTTATAACATTATGAAATTTTCAATAAATTTTTTTAAAATTATTTTTCATAGCTTAGAAAGAACCAGAGCTATGAATTTTTGAAAATGAGTCTCCTAGGCAAAAATCACGAGAATGTCGAAATTTTAACCCTCTCTATTTAAAAAAAAAAGAAAAATGAAAAATCTTTGAACACCGGCATCTTTTTTTTCGACATAGAACCCGTGAAAAAATTTTCAGTAAAATCAAAAATGGGTCGGCTATTTTTTGATCAAATCTGTACGGTTTGTAAAAGAATGACCCATATTCGTGTAGCCACTTGCTTGCAGAGCGTCAATTGTCTTTTCTTTAAGAGTTTTATCTGTTATTGTTTAAAATGTTTGATTGACGAGGTATCTAAATAGTCGTTCTTGTAATTTTTTCATTTTCTGGAGCGAGGCAGGGAGTAAGTCTTCTTTTGTCGCCCACGGCCACGGTGCATTCTTTTTCATAAAGCCTATTCTATTGACTTTGTTACCTTCCTAGCTAATGATGTATACCCTTGTTTTCAAAAAAAGCTCCGTTAAGGCATCCGTTGCTTTTCAACGTCATTTAGATCCTTGTTTGCAGGGTCAGGTGGTAAAGGTGCTGATAGATGCACGATGCGTTTTTCGATCTCTCTCTTTGTTGCTTTCTTTATTCTATTATGTTTTTTGTCATTTAATCATATTGATATATTTATCCCAAATCTATCAATTTATTTATTTTATTGTTGAGCAGCTTTTAGGTGACTGATTCGAAGTTTCGTTCGCCATATAAACATTTTTATTATTATTTTTATTTCTGTTGTTAAATGAGCTTATCGGCAATACAAAAAAAAAAGCTTTCTTTATTCTGGCTGAATGTTACTACTACTAAGGTTTCATGAGTTTTATTATTGATTTTTTATTTATCTTCAAACTAGAACAATCTCTGATATATTGTATTTTTTGAATAATGTGGCCTTGATATATGTCAAGTGTATTATTTTTATCAACGTCACAAGTCCTTGATTGCTTTGTAGTTAGCGTGCTAGATTTCTAGCCTAACAGGCTCAAGGCAAGACGAGTTCGATTCTCGTCGAAAAATTTCTGGCCGTCTCGATTCTCACAAGTTTATGGTGTGACAAGTACCCGTGGCACCAAAACACATTCTCTCAATTTAAGCGGACTTTAACTGCAATTTCTTTTAAGGATGGCTAAACTTATAGAGCCGTCCTATCTTGGTGAGGTTGTTGGCGTGCCCTGGCGCTTGGTTCAATGGGTTTCCGCTGGGACTGGCAGCATGCAGTCTTGCTAATCTCTGTCGTAGGTGTCAGTATCTCATCGATCAGGCCAATAGATAACTGGCAAGTCTCTTCCGGGGGGGGGGGGGGGTCAGCACCTGGGCCAGTACATTCGGTAAAGTCACTATCAGTCCTACAACCATCGGCGTCGCTGGGCTAAAAATCTATGAGTGCATTCTCTTCGCTTATAAGTCAGACGCCTAACTAAGATGTGTTTCTCTCTCTCATCGTCCCTGACGCTGTTTTAACACCTGAATATTCCAAGTTTTGCGTTGATGCGTATAGGAGCGACTTGATTTCTCCCTTGGTCCCTTAGTCTGTCATCGAACATCACCACTATTCTCCGACATTTCCACTTTTTCTCCACATCTATCTCTTCTTTTCTGCTTTTACACTTCTATCAGAGTAATATCCTATCAGGCTGGCCCTTTCTTGGAGAGGATGGCTTTTGTCTGTAGGCGCACGTGATGATTAGCGTCACGTAATATAATCTGCACTTCAAGCCAGGATAAATCTAAGACATAGTCCTGCAGTAGTCTTGTCAATGCTAAAGTAGCTTTGTCTACGTATAGAGGCATCTTAAAGAAAATTTCTCTCTTCCCGCTATTAAAAAAATTTAAAAAAAACCTTAAAATCATAAGTGTTGGTAATAAACAGTGTCGAATGTGCGCCCAGAATGTAAAGGTGAATATGTTCATCATTTCCCATTTGTTTAAAATGAATATGCTTACATTTATGTTCTTATTTTATGTGCAGGGCCAATATATACTTTGATTTTTTTTGAAAAAGGAATATACATGCTGCATCCACATACTTGGTGATGTACTAATGAATTACATTTACCTTTTTAGGATTTTGACTCGTGTGCAGCCTTTGGAGGTTAATAATATTTTTCTAATCTCGTCTGCTCAGAGATTTAATCCAGATACGATCATAAGGCTGTGAAACATACAGTTTTCTGGTGGGCTGGTGGCTTCATTTAAGAGTATCATTTTTCTACTGTTGTAGTTTCTAAGTGTTATTGATGATGAACTTGTTAGGTATTATTGCTGGTCTACTATTTTCAAGTAGATTTTTATAGAATACCTTATGATTCGTTTATTTTCCGTATAAAGCGCTGGCACTGCCAATTAAATCTGTTACGTCTCTGACATCTACATATTCATAGATATGCGGGCTCATTCTCAGTCGTGCATAATCTGGCATTCGGACCAGGGAGAGAGAAAAAAACAAAATATATTCAAGCCATTAACTTTTCATAAGTAATGCACCGCGCTCGGCCACTCTGTTTGCGCCTTTTGCCGACGACGGTCACCTGCTGATATCGCCGACGTAAGTTCTCATAACGGTGTTTTTCTTGGCCGAGTCACCGTACTTTTAACATTACAGTGCACATAGTTTCGCTTATTTCATTCGATTTAAAATGTTTATTGTCGATTAGTAGAGTTTATCATTGCGATTGCAAAAGCTTGTTTGATTAATCGTGTGCGCGGAATCACTGCGTGCTGCGGCAACACCACACCCGAGTGTTTGTTCACCTCACTTTGCTGCGATTACCACCGACCAGGCACCTTGTTATCGGTGCTCTGATCTTGTCACTACGCTCGGCCAGCTGGTTTATAGTGCGTAAAACCCTCTCCTTACTTCTACATATATGGATGTCCACCTTCTCGAAAGCTCCATGGAATCGATATCCTTGTCTTCTCCATTGCTCAGACTCAACACCAGGTGCTTACTTACTCGACGCCTCTTTCTGCCTCGTGTATTTCTCCAATATCTCCACGCATACACACACACACACACACACACACACGTTGCTCAAACTACTGTTGTTCGTTATACTTAAAGTTTGCTGTCCATTGAGTTTCTGTCTGTTGTAATTAAATAAGGTTTTATTGCCTCATGGATTTTTTCCCATGATACTGTCTAATTATTTAGCGTTCACATGACCATTTCTTTTGGTCAATTATAATATACGTCGTTAATTATTCGGAGAAAATTTCGTTTGTTTCATTTGTTATTTTATTTTGGCTTGGGTGCTTGGATTTGAAAACGATGTCCTTTTAACTGCGAAGTGACTCACACATGCACGCACATTTTTTTGGTGCCTCCTGTGAGCATGCGTCTACGCGTTTCTTCTTCTCTTACATACAAAATCGAAGACATAAGAGCAACAAGATCCACTACATCGATTATCTACCTTTACGCAGCCTCATTAACACGGCTGTGGCTCCCGTCAAGGACACCTCGCCCTTAAGCAGCTGCAGCCAAGCCAGCAGATAAATACCTTTTCTTTTTTAAGCATCAGTGCAATTACCCGTACACTACAACTAGCGTTGCATACGAGCTCAAGACCACGCGGGACTTATGGAATGCATCGGCTATCGGCCAACTGTCTGTTAGTGCCAGCGGCAGCGCGCTTGAGTCACCAAAACTCTTATCAGCAAAAGTCTTTGTTTGTTTACTCTAACTTTCCTTTTTGACGGATACCTTTTACCGAGATGTCATGGCAGGCTTGTATCTGTGTATATCAGCAATCGCGAAAAAACGCTTGACTCTGAAGGGAAAAGTCCTAAACTTTTCGAACTTATTAGCCCAGCAAAAGATTGGCTTGATGAACGCAAACTTGGACCTCATAAACCTGATCACGCTGTTTCAAGAGTATGAAACCTTGCACGAAAACTTGATAAGCTCTAGCCTAAAAATGAGGACTTAGAGGAGATGTTTGCGGCTCTTAAAAATGTCTTTTACAGCGTGTCAAGCAGCGTTAAGAGCATGCAAGACTCAGCACTATTGAACAACCCTACTTTAACGCTCCGTCATTTAGTTTTTTTTTTATGCACTACGTCCGCCCAAAACTTCTTGCCCAAGAACGCTTAACGTTCAATGGCAACTACAACGAGAGGCTGTCTTTTCGCAATATCTTTAGCACTATGATTGACTTTCGCTCTGACATCGGCTGCTTCACTAAACTCGTGTACTTAAGGAATTTTCTGCGAGAATAAGCCCAAAGCAAAATCGCGGCTTATGAAACGGTGCGGAGAATCATAAACCTGCATGAAAACTCCTAAAAGCCGAACATGATGAGAAACGCATCTTGGCCTATAAATATCTAAACGCAATTATTAATATGGCTGACGTGACTGCCGCATCTTCTGACTGGCTAATAAAACTAGTCGATACTACTTGCTAATACATCATTCAGCTGGCTTCTCTAGGAGTCACACTCGATCCTTATCTCATGCTCGAGATCCTTGATAAGAAGATGAAAACCGTAAATCTTCAGAACCTGCATATGTCCGATCAGTTTTATACCTGCGTCGAAAATCTTCCTTATCTACTCAACCAATGAGAGCAAGTTCCCTTGCGTCAGGGAAACGGTTTCGCCAGAAAACGGCATACAGAAGAGGACTCAAGTCCGTCAACAATGCGGAAAAACAATTCTGGAGCCCACTTACTTGTTACTGACTTTATAACGGTCACGGGTCCCTGCCCTAAGTGTGGATACAATCAGGTACTTCTTAAATGCCCTGATTTGGATAAGTTAACTGTGCAGCGTGAAGATTTTATTAAACTTATGAGTTTATGTTGTAATTATCTCTGTACCTACCCCGAAAAGTACGATTATTTGCACTGCAAACAATGTCATCGCTACCATCACACCTCGTTGCACGCTCACCCAAAACCGAAGGGCACCACTAAATCTGAACCACCTAATAAATCAGCTGCATGACTAGGCAAAAAGGTTTCTAATTACAGCTTCCTATCCAGTGCAGCATTATGTTATGATGAGCGCAGTAGGTAACGTGCAGAGCGGTGTCAGTAAATTTATAGAATCTCGCATACTACTCAGTACTTGTTCTACCGCGCATTTTGTAGCCGCTAACTTTGCACGTAAGCTTCGTTTACTAATGCAGCCATACGTAATACCAATCAACGCTATGTATGCTATGCAGTAAGGGTCAGCAAATATTGTCAATTTAAAAAATTATTAACCTTTTTTACGACACAAAAAATTGCCGACCTTGTCCTAAGTGAGCCTTTTCCCCGAGATACAATCGAATTTCCTACTTGTATGCGATTAGCTAATACATAATTCAATTTTTTGCTAGCCGTAGATTTATTATCTGGGGCAGGCGTGACTCCTTTTTTTTTTAATTAGCCAAATAAATTTATCACGTGACAATCGTGACTTGTTATAACAAAAAACGTTATTTAGCTGGACCATTGTCAGGAAATAAGCACTGAAGAAGCTCGTGCGATTTCTTGTAATCTTACTGTAAACTAACCGACCAGCTAGGTAATTCTGGGCAACCGAAGACACGACCGATAACTCGACGAAATCACTTAAATAGATGCTTCGTGAAAATCATTACAGCCAGCACACAAAACAAGCCGGAGGTGGAAATATATGGTACGCCTCTTATTTTGTACGTGGAATCCTGTGTTTAGTGATTATTGTTTCCTAGCTCTACGCCGATTTCTTTCTCTACAACGAAAATCTTTTGCTGACCCCATTTATTAAACAGATTACGCGAAGGTCATGTGGGATTCCTTACATGTAAGACATATGTCTTTGATTAATGAGTAAACGTCTGAAGGAATTCATTATTATTCCGTTTTAAAACCCTTCAGCAGTGCAAGAAAATTACAAGTAGTACCTGATGCATTAGCAAAGGCAAATAAGGGCTTTTTTAAACGACACGTTGATGGTTGACCCACGATTCAACCTAAGCTATTCAAGCACTTATTGAGTTTTTGTTTGCCTGTTTATGCTGTCATTGCTGATATGGAAGCATTGCATAGGCCGCATTTAGTACACCTGAATCATCAAAGATACTGATGCATCTTACGGTATGATGGGGTAGAAGTATGAGCATACGGGTACAGATTCATTCGATAAGTATTCCAAAATACGCGAAATTTACATGGGCTTCTCATAACCTATGCTTGTCAGATGAGTCAGATGCAGAGGTAATTGATTTATATCGCACTACTACAAAATCTTAAATAAGAAAGAAACGAGGCAGTCGTGGGGCTGCCGAAAGAAGCTATGCTTGGAAAGAGAAAGAAAAAATTGTTAGCTATTAACAACATAGTACACTGATATCAGCTCGATTGGCGCGTGTCTCGAAAATCATAAGTGTACGAATCAAATAAACTTAAAAATCCATAATAAATTAAGGAAGTTAGTCAAAGAGCCGGACTGTGTAATTGTTATAAATGATTTTAAAATTTTTTTAATATTTCGGCAACCTTATATTTCTATTTTCAGGGCTACTTTTAAAATAAACGCAGCAAGATTAATTCGATAAAACATGAACAAGTCTCATTGGTGAACTAAACAATTTATCTAATGTAAAGATGAAGACACAATTAAGTCGAAAATTTGAACAAGTATATACCTTATCGTTAACTGATACAGTACTACTAAAAAGAGTAATATTTACTCCAATATAACACAAAACAATTTTAAAAGGCTAAATTGAAAACTTTAAAATGTTCCTCTTAGGAGCTAAAAAACGTTTCTAAAACTTCTTTAAGACCGCAAAATGTCCGTTGCTAAGCTTAGCATAAGATTATATGAAAAATTTCAGAATCGTTTCTAGAATGTTTCTGACACCTACCTGAATGTAGTGCAAATTTAGGAGAAAAAAAAGTACTATTATTATTATTATTATTATTATTATTATTTTAGTAATATCTAATTTAATGAAAAATTACAACAATAAGTGTGAGATTAAAAATATAAAGAAAAAGAAATCGTCATACCGCGGACACGACCTGGATTCGCCTGGATTATAAGCGAGCATATCTTATGAACTTGGCCAGTGTGGACAAAAGTTCTTGTATACAAAATAATGTTTTTGTAAGGTACAAGTACCATTATTTTCGTTTTCCGTACTTACTACTGCATTCATACAAATATTAATCATTAAAGTATTTTCTTAATTCGACGATATACTAAGTAATCATTACAGCTATAATCTCGATTGACTGCATACTCAATGCGAAAGTAGAGCATCGTATTAAATCCCAAGAGTAAACGTAAGTCAAAAAATCTCATTAGTGAAAAATAAAAATATTTCCAAATAAAATTCAGTAAGTAAATTGTCTTAATACACATTTGTATTTCAATAATTCGGTTGTAAAGATGGAACAGAAAGATACTGGTTTTTGTATCTTATCGTTATGTAATTTCTGAACATGGTCCAGTCAAGTGGGTAAGATACTCGCCTCTCATTCTAGCAAAACTGATTTGTATCCCGGGGTCAGGCGTTTTTTCTTCTTTAAAGTTTACTTTTATTGTTGTCATTATTTATGAATTTATTTATTTCTAAAAAAATAGGAAAAATTTATTTTTCAATAAATCTGCACTAAATTCAATTATGTTTCAAAAACATTCCAGAAACGTTTCCAAAATGTATCATATAACTTATGCTGAGCTAATTTTTTTTTCTTGATAGCGTGAAGGATGAAATCTTCTGAAGACGCCACTATACGTACACAAAACTACTCTTGCGTAGACAAAACTACTGCAGGAGGTTGTGTCAGATTTACCCTGCCTTATAGGGCAAATTACGCTACTTTATGCTAATCATCACGGGCGCCTACCGACTAAAACCATTCTCCTCAAGAAAGAGCCAGCCCGTTGGGCTATTACTCTAATATAGGTGTAAACAGGAAAGAAGAGATGGGTGCAGAGAAATAGTAAAGAGATGAAAAATTAGCGGCGAAGTTCGATGACCGACAAAGAGACCAAGGGAGGAAACTAGTTGGTCCTATATGCATCAGGCTGAGACTCAGAATATAAAGGTGTTAAAACAGCTTAAAATCTGAGAGAAGGTGTAAAGAAGCCCATCTTGGTTCGGCATCAGATTTATAAGTAAAGAATTTACTCCTAGATTTTCAGCCCAGCCGCGCCGATAGTTGCAGGGCTGATAGCAACTTCACCGGATAAACTGTCTCAGGTATTGGCCTTCACGGAAGAAACTCGCCAATGATACATCAGCCCGATCGATGAGCGGCTGACTTCCACGACGGGGATTGGCAAGACTGAACGCTGCCAGCGGGAACCCACCGACCCAGCGTGAGGGTGCACCGACGACCTCCTCAAAAAGGAATGGCCCCCTAGGTCCATGCATCATCAGGATAAACTGCAGTCAGTCTTCTAGAATTAAAAGAATTTGTTACTGGCACCACGGATACTTTTACCACCAAAAAGTCCAAAAATCGAAATTCCTGAAAATTATTTGACTAGAATCGAACCAATTTTGCTTCGAGTCTGTCAGGCTAGAAAGTTTTCATGCTAACCACCTAGCTATCAAATACCCTTATGCTTAGCTTAGTAGCGGATATTTTGTAGTTTTAAAGACGTTCTAGAAATTTTTCTGAGCTATTGCGATTAATGTTTGTAAATTTTAAATTAATCCTTTGTACAACTATAATTTTATAAAGGTTTCCTCTATGATGACCACATAGGATTGCTAAAGTATTAGACGATGTTGTCAAATAACTTTCATATACATAAATAGTCCTACTTTTTAAAGAAGGTTCTTAATTTATCATTGAAATAGATTTTGTTTTTGAAACAAACGTTTCTTATATTTTTTTTATGATTAGTTTTACAATAGTACTTCTGTAATAAATGTTGCAGCGACATAGTAAAGTTCAGAAGTATCGACATTTTTTAACGTAATTATGTTGCGTTAATCACTATTTTATTATCGTGGGCAATATTGTTTTTCCCATCAGGAACCCTATACAAACTATTGATTTTGGTATATTCGGCTTTTCCTTTATATTACAGCGTCTTTTACTTTGTATAAAAGAGAATTGGACATAAAATCATGTTGAAATAATCTTTGCACATTTATACTTATATTCTTGACGTGCTGTAATATTTTCAAAAATTTTGACCCCTTTTCTATCATAATGTATGTATAATATACAAAATAGATTTTACGTATAAAAATACTCTTAACCTCTCTTCTAGTACGCTTAAATTTTTATTACATATTTAGAAAACTCATAAAGTTTCCATTTTTGGTCTATCTCACTTTTTCTTTAAAATTTAGCATTTTTTCTGTTCTCAGATTTATAATGTCAAGAAATGATTCAAAAGTAAATTTGGCATATCTGTACTTATTTTCTACACGAGCAAAATTTTTCAAAAAACATTTTTATTTTATTTTATGACGATATTTACTAAAATCTATGTTGTACTAGTCTTTATACGGGCATAGAAACATATCTCCACTATGGAGCCACAGCCAGCAACGTTGAACGAGTATATGTGGCGACTCAAACAGCCCGTGCTAACCAACTTTCTCGCTGCACTTGCTATATGGCCAAGCCTGCAAGTAGCTTTTTCGCAAGCATACTGAAAATTTTTACCATATAAGTTCAAAATATAGCACTGCCTTGAGCTGCATGGAATATAATACCCGGTTCCTCCAACATGAGTTTTCTCATGTCAGGAGGTCCTGTATCTAATTCCTGCCTGAATCACACCGGCCGGAATTTAATACCAGACCCCTCCAACATGGGTCTTCTTATGTCAGGGGGTCCTGTAATTATTTCCTGTCAGAATCACGCTGGCAAGAATTTAATACATGACCCCTTTAATATGGGGTTTCTCGTTTCAGAAGGTCAGTTATTCAATCTCGGCCAGCGTTAAGGTTTTTCTTCGTTAACCCCTAATGCCAAAGCCAAGGTGTACCATAAAAAGCATAGATCCAAGCATACCATAGGCGTATTTTCTAATACTAAATCTGACGAGCTTAAATACTTTGCTTAATCTATTAATTTATTTATCAAATTAACTAAGCGCTTTATTTTCCCGAAACTGCATAAATTTGATGCGACCCCCTCGGTTTTCTAGGCCCAGTCTTTTTATCCACGTGGCTTATTAAGCAAAAATGTTAGAATGCCGAAGTTATGAGAGATGATCGCAGAGTTTACATATAATGTAGAGTTTGTTCACGAATCAAATCAGTTGTCTGCGAAAATCATTAATAGAACGATGACTAATAATAAACAACCCAATGCATATACAAATCCATAGTTTTTTCGGCTCGAGTAAGGTAGGATACGGATAATTTTTGTATGTGTGACCAAGTGATGCCAGCGGCAGCGTACTTATCCGTTTAGTCTACTCAAAATACAGAGTTTCACCCATCAAAGCAATCACGATTCCAAGACTTGAATTATGCAGGGCTTTGACTCTAGTGCGTCTCTATCAGGAAGCATGCCTGTTGCTGAATCTGCCGATCGATCAGGTAGTTTTTGAGTCGGATTTGATGATCGTTCTGCAGGGGATTGAAAAATCTTCATAAGTGCTCCAAGTATTCCGATGAAACTATGTTGCAGAAATTAGAACCTTCGGTGATGAAGTTAGTGACAAAGATAACTCGGCTGACGCGTTATCGAGAGGACAGTTTTCAGCAGAATTTCTGCAAGACAAGCATTAGTTTTCCGATCGCATCTAGCTGCGACAGGCTGTTGAAACTTGGTCGGCGAACAAGAATATTATTATCTCTGAACTGCATGGACTGCGGAAAAATCTTTGTCTTGTTCGCAGCCCATCACATGCTCCTTGTTTACGCGTTTTTTTCCGTATTTGACACTGTTATATTCGATTTTGTATTGTTCGCACTTACGCTTGCCATGTTTGTGCCCCAGTCGATATAAAAAATGAAAGATTAGCACCGGAGAGAGACTAGAAACTAAGCAAACAATCTTTTTTTTTTGATTTAGCAAAAGCAATTGAGCCAGAAACAAAAGGGCATAACGGAGACTGGCAGCGCAAAAAATACTAAAGTAGTACCATCAAATCCTTTTTGAACGAACATGGTCTTTTACGCGTCAGGGGCTGCATGCCAAACGCAAATATTTCTGATCAACCAAAGTGTCTTGTACCGTTACCTTAGTATCATCACGTTTCCGATGTCATTATAACTGAAACCTACCGCGATCATCACCATACTGGAATTTAAAGCACCATATGTACTTCAAAAAATCGTCCGAAATCGCGTCACTTGTATCCGATATTAATCAACGCCGTGCAGGTAAACATGGGCAATTTACCGAAATCACGAGCTAATAAAGCGGCTGTTGTTTACGACGTGAGCGTGGACTAGTTTGGCCCTCTTTTCATCAAAGAGAAGAAGTTTTGTAATCGAAATAAGGTCAAAGCTTACGGCTGCATGTTGACCTGAATGACCGTCAAAGCGTTACATTTCTAAATAATTAGTGATTTGACGACAGCAGGTTTTTTAGGCGCATTTCGGCTATTTAGTGGGAGCCAGGGAATTTCCTCCCATGTACAATCTGATAACAGGACGAATATTATTGGTGCGAATAAACAGCTGCAGCAGTTGTACAGCTAATTTAGCTCGGATAAATCTCGCAAAGAAATACACCATCAAGACGTAATAATAAATTGCATTTTAATCCGCCACTCTCGCCGCATTTCGGGGAAATTTGGGAGGCCGCAGTCAAATCTTTTAAATACTACTTTAACTGCGTAATCAGGAATAAGCTTCTAACGTTTAAATACCGTATTAGGTTTGCCATAAAAATTGAAACTGTTGTAAACTCTTGACCGCTTTGCGCTTTATCTACCGATCCGAATGATCCCTTAGCGCTTACACCTGCCCACTTTCAGATGGGTCGCCCTCTCACAATGCTGCCTGAAGATGATTTTAAAAACACATCTATCCATGTGGTGACTTTTCTCGAGAGCTCCTTAGCACTTTTGAAAAAGTTGGCATGTCAAGTATCTTAGGCAGCTCTAAAAGCGACAGAAGTGGCTCGAGTCAAAAGGGCGGGATAAACGAGGGCTCAGTTTTTATTGTCATCGACAAAAGGCTGTTTTACTCTCAGTTGCTGATAAAAGTAGTCCTTTAGGCTCGTCCAGGGAGCACCAGAATCACCAGAGTCACTTTAATCATGACTGCTTAAGGAGAATACACTTGTAACATTACCTAGCTCTGTGCATTATCGATTCAAACATAATCATACTAAGTTTTGTTATATATACAATAATTCATTTAGACACATACGCTCTGTCTATCTCCATTTTGCTCGCACTTCCTCGCAACGGTAAGACTGTGTTATATCTCCAACATAAGTATACACATAGTTATGCGGGTTGGCTCTTGGTCGTGCATAATATGTTCGGTCCGAGTCGAAAAATTGGCCCGCGCGTGTGCTGAGTCAATCACGAGCCGCTAGCATATTGGTTTTCTTTCATGGCTTTTAGACTAGGGGAAGAAAGAGAAACAAAACATTCGAGCCCTTGAATTTTTATTAGTGACGTGAAAGCACTTGGCCACTCTGTTCGCGCCTTTTCCGTACGACGCGACGGTTACCTACTAATATCGCCGATGTAAGTACTTATAATTTCGTTTTTCTTGCCAGAATCACTTTTCTGTCAACACTGCAGTGCAGATCGTACGGCTGATTTAATTTTATTCATTGTTTTTAGTAACTGTTGAGAGAGTTTATCATCGCGTTCGTGGAAGCGCGTTTGATTATTCACGTGAGCGGGATAGATGCGTGCTGTTGACTACACCACACGTGCGTCTCCGTTTCCTTGCCTCGCTGCGATTACTACTGACCAGGCACCTTGTCATCGGCACCATAATTTTGTGACTGTGCTTGGCCAACTAATAGATGGAGTGCGAGAGCCTCTCTCTACTTCAACCGATTTTTTAATCTTCATAGCTATCTTCTTGTGTTGCCTGATCGTTCGTTTTTATACTTTTTATGTTCTTACTTTTATTCGATCACTATCGCGCTTGCATTTATAAGGCGTGTGTGTGCGTGTGTGTGTGTGTGTGTGTGTGTGTGTGTGTGTGTGTGTGTGTGTTGGTGAGTTGTGCGTGTGTTGGTGTATCTGCAAAAATAATGACTGATAGGTACAGGTCTGGGTATCGCACTATCATGCCATGTACATTATTCATTTTATTTGTACGTCTGTGATTTATACACTCCGATTGAATGTTTTATAAAAATAATAATAACGTTTTACAATTAAGCAATTACTTATGGAGCCGTTATATTTAAAAAAAATGTTTACAAAGTTTTTATTTACGTATACATCAGCGCCTCTGAACCATGTTGTTCTAATTTAAATTTAGTTATTAAAGAATGATGTTGTACACAATAAAAATGTATTGCTTATGTCTTGTATATTCCTTATAAATAAGCCTGAATCTATCTATCTTCCAGGACGTCCAACTTTTCGAGTGCACCGCGTACATAATACTATCTAGTTAATTAGCGTTTACCTGACCATATCAATCTTATTTTTTATTATATTTATCGTTAACCGTTTCAAGGAAATTCCGTTTGCTAAATATGTTATTTTATTTTTGCTTGGGTGATAAAATTTAAATACGAGGTCTCTTTAACTGCGAAAAGACCCTCACATAAACGTACAAAATGGATGTTGTTATTCAGATCCGTCATTAACTTTTAGGTCTTCCTCTTGCAGGTCCAGAGAATTTTTTATGCTTCACATAGATTCACTTTTATGTATATCTATTGTAGAATCTGTTTTCCACACATAATCCTAGATTCATATTTTCCATTACAATTTATGCACTTGACATCGAACTTAACTTTTTTTAAAGAATTTGGTATTAAGTCGTCAAGCCTGGCGTCGATTTCCTCGTTTAGTCGATCATCTTTTTTCTCGCCCTTTTGTATGTCTGCGAGATGGTGTGTCATTTGGCATATCTTGTTTTTCTACTAGCGGACCACTTGACGCCCGTTCTTTCATTATATGTGGACCTGAGTCCCCGGAACACTGTCTAGTTTGTCGCTGCCTATTTTCTACTTATGCCTCGCTATGTTGATGCGTCTCTCTGCTCTTCACTTCATCTTTCCCTAACCCCATTTTGTTCTACTACAGCTATAACTGCATCGCTAGCGACCTTCTTAGCTCCCTATTTTCTCACTGTTTTTGCTGTTTCTGCTGCTAATGGTGTCTTATAGTGTGCTGTCACTAGCTCATTTGAACCGTCATTTCGCTAAAGTAAGCTAAAAAATTCAGGGATTTTTTTGTATAATTCGTCTAATTGGGGCTCGCGGGCATTTCCTTGTGCATTTTTTACTGAGACTTGTATTTCGAATAATGTGCTTGCTGCTTTTATAACTTTCAATTATATTTCCATCCTTGGGCAGGTATGCAAGATTATCAGTATCTGGGCTTTGTAATTTTTTTTTTCGCCACTGCGTCTTGATGATGTTAGCTGTATTTACGGCTTATACTTCATCTATGCAATCTTTGTTGATACATTCTATGGTCAACTTCTTTATTTTTATCGGTTTGCATTTTAAAATTGTCATTAGTTCATCTGTCACGGAAACTCTGGCTTACAATCTGCGTCGCTATGATTGCTTAGTGCATGATAGCTTAAACTGTACTAACCCTGCCTTTTTTTAAACTTGCCATCAGACTTATTCTAACTTCATATGTCTACTTATTCTATTTTATCCCGTCTTATTATAGTTTTCTTTCTTTTCATAGGAACTTCGAATATTTGGGCCCGCATTGTGTTTATATCTCTAGATCCTTCTGTCTCTTGTTCCTCTGCAATTATTTTTGTTTAGCAGCAATGAAGTACTTCGTTGAGTAGTCTACAACTTTTTTTTGCTTTTTCCCGTTCCAGCCCGAACGCTTTTGCATAATTCACGGATTTGAATGATGAAGTAGTGTAAAGGGTATTCCTTGATATAAGTGTTTTTTTATCAATTCCCAGATGTTTCCTTAACGCCATTAGGAATCTTATCCTTTTTGCAATAATTGTGTTATTCGTTGTCGTAAGTATTTTCTGGTCCAATACGCTTGTCGCTTCTAAATAATTTCCGTCAAATCCAGATGGAAAAAGATCAGGTTCTATTAATTCACGCTTATGATGTGTTTCCTTTGTGATGCAATATGTTCTACATGCTATTTTGAATAATTTTTCTCCTTTTTCGTATTTATCACCAAATCTATACTTATTTATTTTATTTCTTGACTTAATTTGGTCGCTTGTTGATTTTACTCGATATTTATATTCTTAGTATTGCCTCTTGCAGGCTCCAAACATCATGCTGTTGACGCTATGTAACTCTTCCTTAAAATCGCCTTACATTAACATAACTCTGCGTTAGGTACAAGTATTCTTATAGGTTCATACGTAATGTTTATGCGTTTAGCACACACATTACCAGTAGCATTGTTCGCTATATAATTGATTATTCGCATGCCCTAAATTGATAAAGAGGGACTGATCGAACTTAATTACTTAAATAAATTTTGTTTTATACGAGAAAAGTCAGGTGACTTGATCTTTTGAGAATTCTCAATGAGTATAACTCTAGCTTAAGTATTTTGGTGCCGTTTAATACTAATATTTCATTCTAGGGTCGTATGTGACCAGCTAATTTTTTAATATGTTTTATCCAATCAGACCTTCTTTCTGTATTGAAAATTTGTTGGAGTCCACATGTCTACTGCCAGCATGCCTGTTGAAAGTCAATTGTAACGTTTCTGACGTCCACCGGGATCATACAGTCACGCGGGGTAACATCGCTTTTTCAATATAATTTATATAAGTCGTTCTTGAGGCTGCTAATAAATATTTGCAAGTCCTTTTCTTCCATGCAATGCGTTAATATTGCCCATTATTAAATACTTTTGTGTCCTTTATATATTTTATAAGCCTTTTGTTTTTTAGCTTGACGAGGTGGTAAAGACTATGATCACTTTCTATTTTTTGTCCAATTACCGCAGCGTCCCGTAGTGAGTTTGGGTTCGTACTCAGTACTTCACAATCCATTGGATTGCGCAGTCTGATTATCAGCTGCTTAAAAGTGTTCTCTTTATCATCTCTCTTGTTCCTATTTATGTCGTCTCCCTTAAACTCCGATTAGAATCGTACGTCTTTCAATTTCCATGTTACAGTTCCTGTTTTCCAAGAGTATGGTTTTTCACGCTTACGTATTCGTACTGTATTATCATATTAGGGCTTGCTATAGATGTGTCCACTTATTCCAGACCTCCGTATGTATCCCCCAGTTTGGACATGAATCCGCTCACCGTTTTTTAACGTGTGACACACGGGCAAATTTTGCTGCTTTTTTTCCCTTAAGTTTGTTACCAGTGTACTTGAAAAAAAATTTTATAATCAGGGGAAATGTTATGGCCTACTATTTATAGGTTCTCGTCGTACTCGTCTCATATTTATTTTTTATCTCAGGTTCTTGTACTTTTTCTTTTTCATTCAATAGGATTTTTACAGTAAAAGTCACGCGATAATTTCTTTTTTGTGGAGGATTAAATGATAGAAATAGGAATATACGAATACTGCCTGAGTAAGTCCCACATGTTTTGATGAGATAATGTTTGTTTACAATGTGTTATATTTTCTTTGTAAGCATATGTTTTTTCTTTTTAGTGTTATAGACAACATTACGCTTCGAAGCTTCCGTCACTTCGAATGGCAATCGCATTGTTAACAAGTACGTAGCAACCGTTGTTGTCAGGTCAGAGTAGATATATACTGTTTGTTGGAGATTAACCACAATAAGGTA
Organism: Copidosoma aretas; assembly: GCA_030522625.1. Lineage (NCBI taxonomy): Eukaryota > Metazoa > Arthropoda > Insecta > Hymenoptera > Encyrtidae > Copidosoma > Copidosoma aretas. The sequence continues at coordinate 21,312 of JAPYYV010000451.1, forward strand.
GATGCTGTAATTTGGAATAGGATATTATTAAGCAAGTAGCAGAATGACGGAAAATAAAATGGTGTTATATGTCTTTTTTTCTTTTTTGAATTAGAAATAATTTTTTTTTCTCACACTTGTTTGTATCAGCTTTTTTCAGTATCATTAACTTTATCATATTTGCATACACAGGTGTACTCTGATATGCATTGTTAATATTATCCGTTAATACATTATCATGCTGGTATTTTTTTCATGCAATATTAAAAGATTTTCTATTTATTAAAGAGTGCCAATTCCCTTAACCATCTAGCCGGCTGAAAAAGCTTTCATGAAAGAATTTTGTTTATCGACGGACTAACTAAGCAATTTCAGCATAAATAACCAATAAAGCTGCGCTGATCTGCATTTTTAACCAGCGTTTGTCTTTAAAATCATCGAATCAGGGTGTCTGTGTTTTCCATTGGCTTTGATGGTCGGTGCGGGGACGCAATCCCTGGTATTCTGCCGTCGCTCCACTAATATGTTTTTGAATTCTCGTCTTCTTTTATTACATGCCTTGTTCCCGAGATACTATTCTTCTATCTTATCGTTAAGTCAAGTAGTCTTCTACTTTATTTTCTTTTTACGCGTTTACTCATGTTCTGCACAAGACGTTTTGTATGGTATGTGCGCTTCCATCGAATAAGAAAAGAAAATTGTGGCAGCCCGCCTTACACCTAGCACCGAAAATCTCTCTCACGTGGGATTTATTTCGCGGTTAAAAAGCACATGTAAGATAGGTGCTTAGCGTAAATTTGTTAAGTTTCTTTAATAATTAGAAGACTAGGAAAGAGCTAAGTGTACTGATTCAATCGTCTGCCATTTACTACCTCTGCTTTTTCTTGCTGACTGCTTGCTGCCTGCATGTCTCACAAGCAGTTTTCTCTTATAAACAGTTTTTTATTTTAAGTCAATTTTTAAGGATAGGACACGCGTACTGATGCGGCCTGTATATCGTGTGTGCTATAAGTCAATTCTGTATTCATGTTACATTCTTTATTGTGAAAACAATAATCTTTCTTATACTATACATTTACAAGTAAGATGCATGCACGTTGTTGCATTAAAGATCATCAAGCTAGCAATATCTTATGAACGTGGTCGTTTATGATGGTACATTACGTCACGAGGGACGAATGTATAGCAATACGTCCGCTTCTGCAAGTACAGTGCTCTTTCAAGCACAAGCACAGAGAATTTTTTCTGACCAAGAATATTATAACGCACGTCGTAAAAACTTAAAACACGTTTATACGCACAACGATAGAACCCAAACTCTGCTATCACCAAATTTTTTTACAAGAACAGCACTTGTAGCGAGAATTCAAGAGAGACAAGTACACAAATGCACTGTGGAGGCTTTAAAAATGAATAGTTTACACAATAAAGTAAAAGTGATACGCACCTTGTCAAATTAGATACGAAGTCAAACAACACTCAGGTTGTAGTACACACAATTAATGTGGGAATGGAGCACGGTGCACAGAAATACCATGGGAACAAGGCCTAAAGCAGCCAATATTTTGAATGCAGTTACACTAGCAAAGAGTCTAAACTAATTTTAAACAGAAAAGGCAATGGAAAATATGCCACGAAAGATTAATATCATTTAAGAGAAGATCGATCCAAGTTCGATTAATCACGTCATGATCTTCAACTCATGTAATCATTTGTTTTACTATACATACTATCCAACTATAAACTCTCCAAAATCTTCTTCTGTTACTGCTGCTGCTGCAGGCTGAACAGCTATCCAGGCTGGGTTTGACAAAAGGCAGCGAGCAGCCCTCGGTTCGCCGAAAGCAGACGATCCAAATTAAGTACGGCTTGAACAGACTTAGAGAACTCACGTATAAGACAATGTATAATATATTTCTAACGTATTTCAACAAAAGTTTTTTTTTTACTTATACAACGCTTCTTATATAGGGAAGAAAAAAAACACTTAGAAAACATGAAATATTTATATTATTATTTAAATAATTTTAATTGTTATTACATACTCCCTTGATCAGACTGGATTCAAAAATGGGTGAGAAATTAGGCCCATATGGCATTAGTTCCTAAAATCACAACTATAATGTAATTGTTTCTCGGATCATTAGCAAGCATATTAGAATTGGTTCCCAGCGCATTAGGATACTTAGTAGGATTGGCTCCCGGGGGTTTCAGAGGCAAAGTGGAACTAGTTTTCAATGCATTAAATCGTAGAAACAATTATTTTATAACAATTCAAATGAAAGCAGGGAGCCGAAGCTTTTAAAGAAAAAATGCCGTCAGTGATATCATAACGAACTGTATAGTTATAGAATGTATATACTTCTAAATAAAGCAGGGAACCGTAGCGTTTAAAGAAAATAGGTGGTTATTTATTTTATAACAAATAGTATACTCATGGATTGTATATAACTGTATTCATAGAAGTAAAGCATGGTTGGTATCAATATATCGCTTTTAATTTGTAGAAGTAGTCTCGAAAAAGTTTTTACGCTTTTGAATTTTTTTTTTTTGTAAATAATTCCTGGATTTTACTTATATATTTATGGCCGTTTATATTTTCTTTAATACGCCAGTGTCAAAACAATTGTCCGTCTCAAGACTGAATAAAGTCGAACGGAAAAAATATTGAAGATATTAGTACGAAAGGTACTGCATTACTCATTTATACATATCTTATCTCCTAATGAGGTTGTATCGCAGACAAGCTTTGTCCCATAGGCGCTGCTGGTTACATTCAAGATGACGTCTACACGTATACAAAGTATACGTATAGTTTGTTTAGTATGCATACGTAAAAAGCATATATATGTATACTTTGCATACGCGTAGACGCCATATCAAAGTGACCAGCAGCACCTCTATGGGCCAAAGCTTGTCTGCCATACAACCTTATCAGGATTAAATGGGCTTAAACCAATAATACTATGCTCTTTCACGACCCAAAACCAATCCCACTATGCATCCATGATTGTCCAAATATTTGATGTAGTACAAAATACTGACGAAGTCTAGTATGTATTCAAAAATAAACTTTTTCTCATTCTCTGGTCAGTTTTATAGATATTTCTCGATTAAAAGAATAATTTACATCCTCATAATTCGAAGCTTTATTATTTTTAAAAATCATCCTTTATTGTACTTTGCGTGTTAAAGTGTAAATGGATCACACTAGAATGTTAATTAATAACGAATGGTGTTACTCTTTATGAGCTTAACAAACACTAAAAATTCTGAATATGACCCCCCAAGATGTCGTCAATAGGCTGCAAAAAGTTTTCAGCCATCTTTGCTTACACGAAAAAAACGTTGCATGTCAAAAGAGCGTATCAGCTTGCGGAGCACTGAGATTCTAAGTTTCATGCAGATAAAAATGAAACTTTGATGTGCATGCATGGTCTTTCTAAGTGCACTGGCTGGATTTTTACTGAAAAAGACGGTGCATTTAAGTCAAAACTTATTACTTATACATATGGAACCTAGAATAATAGTTCAAAATTGACTATCATATTGTTTTGTTGTTTATCATTTTTTCCATGCGCACAACGGAACATAAAGCCACTCGGATCAACATTGACCTTTTGTATACATGATCACGCAGTGGAATAGTGGGTAGGGTCCATAACGTATCATAAATTTGAAAGGAAAACAAAGTGTGCCAACAATAGGGACAGACACAATCAATAAAAGACAAATTAGTTGAAACAAAAGATAAGTGAGATACGATTTCGGTGGAAGTATGCAAAGCCCTGGCTCTCAATTGAGACTAGCTAGCTAGAAGAGGCACTACAATATGCAGCGCTGCTTATGACTGCACACTGATGGAGTAAGATAGATTATGATTGGAATATGGCAAATAAGTAATGTATCATATTCCTACTTAATGATAATGAATAATGTTGCGAATAATTTGTTTTGTTACAGAACTTAATATTGAGTAAAACACTTTACGATCAAATATTTGCGTGTTCTTTTAAAATTTATCCATACATACATAAAAAAAAAAAATATTTATTGGTGCAGTGTTTCGTCATTGTACGTTATAAACATTATTAGCACGAAATAATAGAATTTTGAAAACATTAGGTAAGATTACTGACTAAACGACAATTTTAGTGAAAGTGTCAAATTTATCGAGTAAAGTGATGTACTAAAAAAATAAAAACAATACACTTTTAATTTCAAATGTTTCAATAACTTATTAACGTTATCAAATAGAATGATGCCTTCAGAATCATTCTTATCTTTAACTTCTAGAATAAATGTGTTAGGTTTTTTTTAATTCAAGAGACCTCATTCATCTTAATACTATTTATCTGCTAATTAAAGGTGAATAGTATAAAATACAAACTAATGTATCACAATACAATTATCTTGTCATTTAATCAGAAACACGTCTTGTCAAAACTACTTTTATCGTATTGCGAAGAAAATTTGCTGTGAGTAGATGACTATTATAATCGTGTTATCAATTCATGTTGAAGAGTTGTCGCTTAGAGAAATAGGACACGTACTCATCATTATTAAGACTCAGTAAATACTTTTATTCAATGAACGTAAAAACTATTATCGTGCAACGAATATACTCCATTTTTTACCCTTCCAGCCTCTAGCGCACTGACAAACATAAGTAAGGACATTAGATATTAAATTATTGTACTTAAATTCTATGTCTGGCGATAGGTTTACGTGAAAATTTTTGTATAATATTACATTAAGGATAATCCGAATAATGGAACATCGAATATTATATAAATATTTATTTTAAACTATCAAGGGCATAAACTTTGTTTCAGGCGTATCCAAGCGAGGACAAACATTTATCAATGACACAAATTACGGTACTTAAACATTTATATCTACTGCTTGGCTACAATTCCTCAGAAAAAAATTTTTTTATGTCGCCGTCGAAACTAAGGTAAGACAATTCTTACTGTACGATTAATATTACTACCTATAAAGTTATATTCATAGAACTGTCTGTATGTATAGGAAAACTAATTTTTCAAGGTTAGTTAATCATAAGAAGTTATATTCTGATCACCAGTATATGATTACTTTCATGCTAGATGACTTAGTCTTGAAAAATTGGGTTGCCAACATTTAAAACAGAATGGAAACAAAATATTTTGAAAAACTGTTAGAATCTGTGATACTTTTTTTTTCACATAAATTTAGTATGATTTGACATATTACGTTAGAGACATCTTATAATCCTCTTAATAATATTTAAGTACCCGCCAATCATTTGATTTACAGATTCCCGTAGTTATATGCTACTATATGTATCAAAGTTCATTCTTCCAAATTGTCTGATACTCAAATATCTTTAGTAAGTCCATAAGATCTTTAATTTCCTTTGTCTCGTCTGATTTAATTAAAACAGTATGCTCCATTTATCCTTTTTTTATTAAGTTGGATTAACAGGAAAGCCTTATTTTATCAGACTTTCACTAATGTGTTAGAATAAATTTTGCATAAATATGTCCTTGTTGGTCCGAAATTATTCATAATAATAAAATTTTTTGTAGCTGCATCACTTTGTCAAAAATTATAGTTTTGATATACCTAAGAAAATCAAAAAAATAAGCGAGTTGACAATTTTTATCAAAAATTATGAGCTCTTTCTAAACGGATATTCTTGAAAGTACGGCTAGAGCTTGTTATTTTAATTATAAAGATAACGCATAAGATTAAATAAAAGATCTAACAAAACAGGATATCTGTTTTCTATGTTACTATAAATCATCAAATGGTTACTTAGTTTGTATTGATAATTATGTGTGTCTTCTTATCGAGGGTGCAGAGTGTTGCTCTGCGCCCTTGAATACCAAGACTTTGGGTCCATGGTGGAGAGCATAAACTTCATTCAGAGACCTAATTTAATATTAAGATAGAGAGTAAACATGTTAGAAATAAAATTAACTATTGGATAAGGATTATTTAAGTCGAACATAAAATTTAATTTTCAATCTATTTTTAGCATTTTTGAAGGGAATTCAGTGATTGGTTTTGAATAAGTAGAGTTTTATCTACCGTTGATCCAATTAATGATTGAATAAAAAGCAATTTCTCATAGGTAATTTATTTTACTAATAAAATTGGACTCAAGAATTTGGGAATATGTAAAGTGAAGCATTAAAACTTTCTTGACCTTGGCGCATCTGTTTAAGGATTTTTGATTATGAATTTGAGAAGTTTATGTGTTAATGCATCAGTTTGGGACATTCTATTATAAATCAAACATCTCTTTAACCAACACATTTTTGAATTCAGCTAATATTTTGTATACAGGTTGTTTTAAACAAAAATAGATATATGTGCTAGAATGTTTTGTCTATTTACGTATTCTAGAAAATAAGGGTGATCAAAAATTTTAGCATCTCTGTAAACTTTAGTAAAAAAGTTATAATAATTCATATTTTTAAGAAATTCATTCTGTTGTGAACAGCTTTATTGTTCCAATAAATTTATAATATTTTTTTTTACTACGTAGCAAGTTCATTAAATAACCATCATATTCTACGTAAAATTTTCTGCTGCAAATGTGTCTTTGTTTAATGGAAAAATATTTCTTACTTTTAGAATAAGATCAATTTATACAGTGTTGCTTGTCAAATTGGCGTGTTGGACTCTACCACACGCCTCTTTTTCTTGCTCTGCATCGTTTTTTTCTGTTATATTAATTATTATTTGACATTATTTGTTATGTAATATGTGGTAACATGTACAACTTTTTATACAACCAAACAAACAAAAAAAAGATAAAAAAGCAGAATAGTAGCAAATTCAAATCTTATATATCATGATTTGAATACATCACACTTTTGATAAGTACCACATTTTATGTGGCATTATAAAGTATTTATAGGGACATTGTTTTATTGTTCTAATCAATTTCTAATATTTTTCTTTACTACGTAGCAAGTTCATTAAATAACCATCATATTCTACGTAAAATTTCCTGCTGCAAATGTGTCTTTGTTTGATGGAAAAACATTTCTTACTTTTCGAAATAGATCAATTTATACAGTGTAGCTTGTCTAATTGGCGTAATGGACTCTACCACACGCCTCTTTTTCTTGCTCCGCATCGTTTTTTTCTGTTATATCAATTATTATTTGACATTATTTGTTATATAATATGTGGTCACAAATACAACTTTTTACACAGCCAAACAGACAAAAAATAGAAAAAAAACAGTATAGTAGAAAATTAAAATCGAATATATCATAATTCAAATACATCATACTTGTAATGAGTACCACATTTTATGTGGCATTATAAAGCATTTATACGGACATAGTATTATATTGGTAGCAATTCGTACAATAGTTTTTTTCTATATAATAAGAATGGCACTGCTTTTAATTCTTAAGATAGTCTTAAAACCATACAATGATTGTATGAAACAGCTTCCTTCATTGTAGTTGCTTAGAAATACCTCGACAGCTCTCTCTGCTTTAGACTTGATACTACTTAAATAGTGACATGATGTATTTATTAGAGCTTCTGTCGTCAACTAAGCTTTTTTTCCAGTGTCCGGTTGGGATTATTTACTCTTTGCAGACTAGCTCTGCACGTAGAGAATTCTAAGTCAAAGGAGTGTTGAATAAAAGTCATCAAACATCGTGGAAAAGTAGACATCACACCAGTCCTTTATCTGTAAAAAGAAGTATGGTGGGGGTCAATTTTTCAGCGATTAGCCGACTGCCTCGTCTGCTGAGACAGTGGTTGTCAATGAGACAGTATGCGTGGAGCGTAGACGTATGTGTGTGTATACATAGATAGATAGATAGATACACGACAATAAACGTTTCGTCAATGATCGGAAAATGAGCAAATGCAGCTAGGCTACGAAAACTTACAGCCACAGCAAAGATGTTGATTGCTGAGTGGTACGAGTGTTTATTAATTTATAAACGAATATCATAATGATCTAAAACAAAAGCATGACAGAAAAAAGCAACAAAGACATTTTACAAAAAAAAGTGTAGAAGCGTGCCATCCTCACAAAAAGCACTGCAGCGTTGACATCCTGTCACTCTGGCAAATAAGGGCAAGCACAGCGAGATGGACAAAATTATCTAAAAACCGTCTGTCTATGTACATAGAAGTGGACGCTGTTTGAGCAGCGATTAAAGTAATAAAGCAGAAGATCTGTTTCCAAAAGCTAATGGTTTTTGTTGCTTTAATAATTTATAAATAAGATTCCAAAAGATCTCCGATGAGAAATTTTGGTTGCTTTTTTTGTAGCATAAACCTCTTGGATTCCACAATACCTAGTGCATTATTGCTTTTAAAAAGCGACATAAGTATTTACATCAGAGGAAACGAGCCTTTTTTTAAGTGATGCAAGGTAAGCTATAGCGCTTTTTGAAAGCTTCTAATTATCTCAGTCAGTCATTTGTGGATGCATTAACATCAATTTGATATTCAAGAGCTAGCAGTGTGACGTGTGACTAGGTAAGAAAGTAAATTTTTGCACCCAACAATGAAATTGTAAAGATTAAATTCTTGATTTTAAATTGTACAAATTGTTTTGTTCAACAGATTTTTGAAGAACAATAATTTTTCTAGAGTATTTTTACACTTGTTACTAGTGAGGTGATTTAGCAAGATCACCTAAGCCTTGTTAAAGTGTCACAAAAACGTCCTGGCCAAGATAATTGGCTATCAAGCTTAATAAGAATCACCACTAGCTATTTAGCATTTGACCCAAATATTAGCAATCATACTTTTGAAGTCTCTATCAGATTTGGATTGTTAATGATTTTCTACAGTATTTCAAATATTAACTCGTATTGTATGAACTGTATTACGGGCTTTTGTAGACGCGTCTTTCTTCTCTATTATCATGGTTGAAATGGATCCTTTTATATACCAAATATATTTCAAGAGATGAAATCCATAAAATACTATTTTTAAGATGATACTGGAATTACGAACAATGAATATAGTTTACTGTTTAGCAGCTAGATTTATTGCGATTTATTAAATCAACGATGAAAGACATTTATAAGTATGGCCTAAAAAGCCTATAAATCCGCTAATATAGTACAGCATTATTTAACAAGAAGTGATTTCATAAATGATTTCAATCCTGTCTATGATGATGCAAAATTATAGTGTTTTAATTTAAGGTTCCTGTCAAAATCAGTGAAGAGGATAACAGGAGTGCCTATTAAACTGTCACCAGAGATATGATGTTTTAATGTACAGCTGTCTAGTTTTAAGCAAGTATGTTAAATCTGTTACCATTCAAAAATGATACACAGAGAGAACTCTGGCACTACGGTAGTATATGCCTCTGCACACTATGTTGGTTTACACCAGCGCATACGACTGTGGACTCGCACTGTAGTACTTTTGCTCGGGATCAGACTAATTTAGTATGGTTCTTGAGCAAACGAATTATGCGCCAGTGTATACTGATATAGTAAGCAGAGGCTTATACTACCTTAACGCCAGTGCTCTCTACGTGTAGTATCACTGTAGAAGTAAAAGGGTGTTGTGGTTTCTAGTCAGTCAAGCAGATTGTATTGTTAACTACATTTATATGAGATCATTATATATGGTAAGATTCATTTTTCTAAGAACTTATAGAATCCTCAGTGCCATACTCGTTTTTAGTACTTTCCGATAATTTTTGACAGATTAACTGGACACCAGTATTACCTGAAACCGATGCAAACAATTTTCGTAACCGTGTGACTGCTCATTTCGTTATTATTGGTATAAGAGAACTAGTAAGATTTCCACTCAAAACACATGAAAAATTTTGTCCGTAAAATGTACCAGTTTGGTATTTTACTGAAAATAATCTTGTGCAAGAGTTATTTCCTAATTTAAAGCAAGTAATTTCACAATTTTATGATTAATCAATTCTTAACTATATTTTTATTTGCAATGTTTTCATTAACATATTATTGTAAGTACTTGAGACAGAAAATAAAAGATATTATAAAGTTTCCAAAACAATAAAAACTCAAGAAAAATAGATAGAAATGAATCATCATTGATTAAACCATCTTTTTAACGATCATAGATACTCTTAAACCCATTATTAACTATTATTCAAATAAAAATGAGCCAATCTGAAGTGGTACGAGAGAAGATTTACAAGATTGCCGAGGGGATACACTTGTCAGGTGGGCTGAAGTAACTGACATTTGGGACGTCAGAAAAGAGGATTAAAGCTTGCCTGAAGAAAACAAGGTATACCAGGAGCTTTAGAACTGAAGACATAAATAGACTCAGCCATTCCAAAAATCTTAATAAATAATGGACAAGTACATGATTGTATGTGTCTTACTAATAGAATTTTCCAAGAAACAGGCGGCTTAGGGCAATATTATCAGTAGAGTATAATAAAATCACTCTCTGTATATGGTGTCAAGATTTGTAACTGTTAGCTTTCTTGCTGCTTGTCAACTTTAAAATGTAAGATATTCATATTATGTACTTTTTTTACGCTATAATTTTTTTCAGTTGCATTAAAAATTGGGCAAGAAAAATTAAAAAGTGGTTTCAATTATGGTCTAGACAATTATTTTTCTCAGAGCACAAAAATAGTACTACAATTTTTTTTGATGGTCTAAATTATTTATATCATATTATATGTTTCATTTTTTTACTGTTTTTATATGCATGAATAAATTTTTTTCATCAAATTAAACTATTAACCTTCTATTATCAGCTATTTCAATCAAAAGGTATGACACCTGCTGGAAGGTTTTTTCGTAAAACCTTGACAGTGAAACCCAGACTCGCATAGAAACAAGAACAATACCTATCATCGATAAGCCTTTCTTTGTAGGCGAGCAGCTCACCCCTGTCTTGACCCATAACCGATGATGGTAATGTTCACGGTGGTAATGTTTAGTCTATTAGTATAAAAATGTTGCTGAGATATCACGAGTTGAAGTGAGAATTTCAAACAACCCACAAAATTTTGATAATGTCACATTCAAGGATCTTAACAATATTCTGCCAAAGTCAAAAGCAATGCAAATACTTCAGATTGTGTAAAATTAAGTAATGATTTAATGAGATTTTACGCTGTTACTTTCAATCTACTAGTTTCTCTAATAAGAGAGCACTTTTGAGGGTGATCTGGACGCTAATCATGCTCTAGATAACGAGAATAAAACAGATCTTGGTTTCTATAGCTTTTTTAGAAAAAAGCTTCGCATAGTAGCAAATAAGAATTCTTACAATCTTGTCACAAATATTTTTTACAGTGTGCAGAATAAGAAAATACCATTCTAAAAGGAATCTTTACTCATTATGTGTAAATGTGTGTGTTATTATGCGCACGCACGTATTATCAGTCATATCTTAGAAATATAATGGTGGATTTTTATGATTCTGGGCTTGCAGTTTTTGTTTTCTAATGAGGTAAAGTCACCTATTATGAAATGATTTTTCTCTACTTTTTATATAAAATTTTATAATGTCCTCCCTAATAACTTAAGTATGAGAACTAAGGTATTAATAGAATCACTAGGCTTTCCTGAATCATGTTATAATTTTTGTACTCCATACAGACTTGAAAAAGAAAAATTTCACAAATTAATAACACGATGAATGGATCCTATTTATAAAAACACTAAAAAAAGAGGCGTCGAATTATAAGAAATGGGTGACTATTAAAAACAAATGCATTTGATTCTAATACCCTTTTTCATCTCATAATAAGAGCCTTACAGAATAGAGGCTATGTTCAATTTTCTCATTTTATGGAGAACAGATTCATAACAAAATTTTTTTCTAGCGTAATAATATTTTTAATTTCCCCAATATTTTGATAAAACAACAAAATAGTATAGAGATTCTTAAAAAAAGTTGATTTTTGTCATTAAACTCCTAAAATTTTTTTTTTTATTGGCAATTTTATAATAGAAGTTACCTTGCACATAAAAAATCATTTTATAATAGGTGATTTTACCTTACTCATGACAGCTTGGAATAATGAAACTTAGTACTCTACCTTAATAAGATGGTTACAACTATTTTAAAGGTTTACAAAAAGGTTTTGCTGTATTATAGTCTACATTATTCGCATCTAAGATCCTGTTGAGCTATATAATTTAGAAAAGATTAGAGTATCATTTCATATGTTTTATCGTTATTTATGGAATTTTGTTTATGGTCTCTAAAAGTAGTAGTATAATTTTTGTATGAAATAAGTCATGTCTTGGAAAAACATAAACGATATTTTATCATTCAGGGATTAATGTGTTTTTATCGCATACTTTTAACCAATAATTATATATAGGCTTCCGTTATGTACCTTACAAAAGGTATTTCAAAAAATTTTTTTAATATAATAAAATTTGTTTGGATATTTTTCGAACAAAAAATTGTGATTCAATATGTATAAATTATTTTATTTTGTAAAGCATGAAAGATACTAATATATTTATTTATTATATTCATCTTCCTGCGTTATTTATTTATTCTATTTTATATAAATTTCACTACTTAATGAACAGATAAACCGTAAAACTTTAAGATTAATAGGATTACAACTTCGATGACTCTAATGGCTATACCTATCAAATTTTTTTCTGTTCAATTTTTCAACGTACAGCGCGAAGCCTCCATACGTGATAGAAATCGCTATATTCAAATAGCCCTTATTTCAAACAAACGTC
>JAPYYV010000452.1:0-32574 GCA_030522625.1 Copidosoma aretas
CGTCTGCTAGAATGTACTATACGATAGTATAGTTCTCTAGCCATAGCAGCGCCATCGGGCGGTGAGGCTAAGTACTTATCGGACCACCCTCGTATATTTAATATCAGAGCATGCTTGTACAATAAAGGAAGCAGAAAAGAGCAATTAAAAGTATTTTCAGGAGGAGTTAAAATTGTTATTGCCACTCCAGGAAGACCTAATGATCTAGACAAAATAAAAATTTTTATGTCAAATGTGTATTCTACCTCGGATCAAACTGATCGTATGCTGGACATGGGCTTCAAGGCACAAATCAAGAAAACTTGATTCGATGTCCGTTCTGATAGTCAAACTGCGTAAATACAACATTAGTTTCTCGTATAATTTATGATCTTATAAATAATTCAAGTAAAAATGAAGGAAATGTATTTTTACTATTTACAATATAGTGTGACTTTGCCCCCTTCAACGATAAGCTACATCGTACATGAAGAATAATGCTGCTGATTATTTTGGATAAATGGATTGGACAGCTGTACATTTAGTCACACAAAAGATTTAGATTTCTGATAAGAGCATAAAACAGATGCTGTATAATTTACTATTCGTTGTTTATCTTTCATGTATTTACTTAATCCGGGTGTATTTAATTATTATTTATTTAGTCACAGGGGTTTTTTAAATACATGTATCCAGATCAAAAAGCAATCATAGTTTTTCGAAAACAAATGCGTAGATGACGACCTAGAAAACAAGTAGGCTTTTTCTGGCATGAGGTGCCAGAGCCAGAGTATTCATGAAGAACGTGGTCAGTCTACGAGGTAACAAGCTATAGATGATACTAAATATAGTGATGTTCAAGTAATTTTTTCCACTGATGTAGTAAGTCAATTGAGATTATGCATGAAAAAAAATTTATGTACGATAGAGTTTTAGTGACTAGTAAGACTAATGTATTATTTGTGCTTCTCAGATTTAAAGATATTCACTTTCTCGTTAAAGGTATCATTACTAAAGTACAGTCTCAGTTGACTTTCATGTTTGGAGTTGTTTGGAGAGTTTGTATTCACTGAGGCATACTTCTGCTATACTTTATGTAAGTATTTTATTAATACGTCGTCTACCTGTGAGAATATGTTTGTAATTGTAATAAATGTTTCTAATGTTCTTTCAATTTTCCAACCCATGACTATGGTATTATATTTTTACTACAGGCTAAGGCAGTTAAAATGTAAAACGTGGGATCCAGTACACAAGAACCTAGAACTTCTTAAAGTATTACACAACATTCTTGAATAAACAGGTCTGCATTGCATCGTAGGATCGAAGCTCAAGGCCAGGGACTTCAACCAAAAATGGTACTCAGTCGAGGTGTTTATTCACTTCAAAGGAGGCAATTTCTGATGCGGCAAGAAATACCTATGGACCATTGTCATTGATACAACTATTCGAAAAGCTTCCGTAGTCTTACTAAAAAATCAGAGCTATACGTATGTGTAGGAATAGTATCTTTTCCATCCATACGTATTGGGAATGACAAGGCAATATAGTTTTGTGCCACTTAAGTAAACATTAAAGTAATTGTAAATTATACGTAATACAGGAGATTTTTCGAATTCAGTCGTGTACCATCATGTTCGAGATCTTAATATCTGAAGGTAACTGAGACATTTAAATTTATTCATTACTTTATTTGTGTTGCTTGTAATCCAGTTAACATTGTGCCAGTGGACCTGATACAAAAATGTCAGATCACTTAACCAGTAGAGACTCACCAACTTAATCACATCTGTATATTCTTAAAAAAACAATTTACAAGTATAACCTCGTTCGGTGATCTAACATCGTTGCTTTTGGTGCACTTATATAAATAAAAACTGCGTTACAAAAGTGCAATACTAATGAATTTAAATGTCTCAGTTATTTTCAGATTCGGAAATCTCAAACATGATAGAATAAGTATGACGTACGAACAATTTAAGAATTGAATATATTTTACAGGAACCAAAATGTTATTTATTTATAAAATTACATTGTCTTGTCATGCTGAATATATGTAAATAAAATAACGAGGTAACTTGCTGATATGTTGGTTAGCGAGTTGTTTTGCACTTTATGTGAATCAGCTGTTTCGATGGAAACGGACCAAATAAGGAATATTATTGATGTTAGACTGAGTACTATTTAATTAGTCTGTATATTACAAGAATGTGCAAATAGAAACTTTTGATGCAACTCATAATAAATAGAAAATCTATATAAAAAATATAAAATTCAAAAGACCTTAGCTTTAAATAGAAAGATACAATTTTTGCATATACGTATAGTTCTGAATTTAGACGTGGACTCGGGAAATATGCCAAATAATTGTATCAATGAAAACAAAATCTCTTTATAGTAGAGTCTACGGGGAAACAACTCATAAAAGGCAATGGCAGAAAATACCGTCATATATTATGAAATTCGATTTTGAAGACTAAACAGAACTGTGGTATGGCTATATATATAGCAATTAAACAAAACTGTGTCTTTTAAATTATTTGTTTTGAGGATTTTGTAAACTATATAAATGGTTTAGAACCAACTACTTTAAAGTCATTTTAAATAGCCATTCATAACTAACTTTTTTTATGTTCCAGTAGCACACTACAATACAACACTGCTCGAACCCTTAAATTGAAAATTTATAACATATCATCGCAAAGAATACAGCCTCTAATCTCATCAGAGAGATATCAAGTACAAACATTGAGACAATTAAAGATGCCAAACTATATGTCTATTACAAAATACCATTAAGTGCCCATTGAGAGACGAAACTTTAAAATGTCTATATAAAAGTCATAATCGTGTATGTCTGTTTACATTATGTCCGTTTATGTATAGAATTAAATTTCTATTTTTAAGAAAAAATTTTATGTCATTGAAGAGACAAAATCAAATGTCTAGAATAAAAATATGGCAATTCATATGTTCGTTTATGTATACAATTGAATGCCTATTTTTAAGACAAAATTTGATGTTATTTACGAGGCAAAATCAAATATCCAGAATGAAAATATGGCAAAACTGACATTTTCTGTAAAACAAAATGTTTGTATGGACAGTTATGACATAAAGTTATAGCAATCTTGGCATAATCATCATTAAAATGGCATAAATTTTGCGGGTTTGGATGTTTGTTGAAAAAACAACTACAATTACTTTACTAAAATGTAGTAATTTATGAGGTTGTAAAAGTTGGTTGTTAGAATCACACTAATGCTATCTGTTATGACTTGCCGGACATAGAACTTAGATATTTGCTGTCTGAAAGGTTAGGTACTGACTGTATTTTTGCTATTTGAGGTTGGCAACACTTCGCGATAAATATATCAAGCTCCTCCGACATCCTCTTATGTTCTAACTTTTAGGTTAGGGCGGAATTTTCTGAATTTTATAATAAAAGTATTTAAATTTTGAAATTTGACAAGTATAAGACCATGAAAATTTTTCTTAAACACCATTTCAAGAAGAGAATTATGGAATTTCGGTGATTACTAGCGGCTATTTCAAATCGGCCATTTTGTAATTACACATTATTTGATAAGAAATCATTTGTTACAAAGAATCCTAACCACTCAGCACTAATTTTATAGTAAATGCTGTGCTGAAGATAATGATTTTACGATTAGTAACAAGAAAATAAAATTTGGGGTTGACCTCTTATTTTAAGGTAAAGATAGTCTTTTTATTAGTTTTATATAGTTTCTCTTTGACCTACATGTAATAAGCTTTCATATAATACAAAAAGCATGTCAATCGGACCTGCCGTTCGGGAGATACTTGATTTCGTAAGGATTTCGCCATTTTAGAAGATAGTGCGCCGTCTGCTAAGAACTGAAGCAGCTTAAGGGCTTAGTTCCATGAATGCGCAATAGAGATTGCAGGATAAGATTGTCCCCATAAGCCACCGTGTTATGTCTATTGCGCTGCAATATATACCTATTGCGTGGCGCAATGGACTTAACACGCTGGCTTATGGGGACAGTCCTATCCTGCAATCTCTATTCCGCATCCATGGGACTGAGGCCTAGGGCTGAGGTACATGCAGCAGAATGAGTCAAATCACGAATGACGAGAGCCATAAGATTCTATGAGAGTTAGAGAGAGGTCTTAGGTGTCTTGACGAAGAGAATCATTCTACTCATTCTGCTACATGTAATTTCAGTCTGAGAAAGCGGCATATATGTCAACATATTATGTATAGGACATGCAACTGTATCATTGCATAGTGCATCGCCATGCCTGCCATGGCCCTTCTTCTTTTTTTACGCTGAATAATATACAGGTAAATAACACCGCAGTCACATGGAGCGCGTAACGCGTAAGCGTAACCACTCGAGCCCGTAAGTGCAAGAAAGAGGTCAAATACGCTAACCTCTTGCTTCGTGTTACGAGCTCCGATAGTTACGCTGTACGCGTTACGCGCTCCATGTGACTGCGGCCTCAAGTACATATAAATATTATATACACATCAAGCAGACGGCTATGCGAGAAGAAGATGGCACTGGGAAGTTGGAGGTTGGAGGTGATTGAACCCAGATAATGATTATTTATTCATTGTCCTACGTGACGATATAAATAAACATTGGACTGAAGGGGACCAAAGCACCTTCCTTTCACAAGTTTAGCTGCATAACCTGCAATACATTTAATACATTTAATTACCTTAAAATAATATCAATTGTCTGTATGTATTGCTATATACAGCCTATTGATATATTTGCCAAGTATAAGCAAATTTTATAAGAAGACCTGTAAAGAAACTCACAATATTTAGATTTTAAAAAAATTATGTAAAAACTAGCTTTAATCATGACATAGACGTGCGATGAAGATATAATGAAAAAAAGTATTTAATGTACGAGGAGTTATATAACTTATTATACAACATGAAATGGTACAGTGGCAAAGTTTGTGAACTTGACAACTGACAATCAACTCAATGCTATATTTCTCTCCAGAGTAGTACTGGTGTAGTGTTTTTCTTATTTGTCGAGTTCTTCAGAGCAAAGCAGTTTTTGGGTCAAGAGGAACATCATTAATAAAAAAATCTGTCTCTAAATCTGCATCAAGTACATGTCAAGGGTATAAGCCAGTATTAACATACCTTTTGATAAACTAAAAACTCATGCGTTTTGTTTTGGTACACTATCTTATGCTACTTATTCAAACTTAGAAAAGTTATACTAAATATAAACACTACGCAGATTTGGAGATAAAACTAACTCAATATAAAGTAAGCGATAAATATCAACGTAAACTTTAGTATGCAAAGTATGAAAGCATGTAAGCTCAACAACTGATAACTCACATGATTCTACAGATCTCTCCAGAGTCTGACAATACTGTTCTACTCTTTTGTCAAGTGCATAATCATTGCACTTTAGATAAGAAAGTATGGGCCACCAAAATGCTACTTTTGAATCCAGAAGTTGAGCGAAGACCAAGTAGCTTCTTCAAATACTGATTGACAATTTAATCCACATGTAAGCAGTTTAGAAACTTTATCATTCAATTAATAGAAAATGATGGCTTACTGATGCTCTTCGAGTTCTGCATTATCTTCTTCATCTTCATTCTCTTCTGTTTCCAGGAAAAATGGTAGATGTTTACCAAGTAAGATTACTTCTAAAAAATAAAAAAATGACTTTTTATTTTTGCAACATCAGAGGAATAATTTTTGGTTGAAGGATCTTTACCGAGAAATAGTGTCAAAACTAATGCTCCAGAATAACTACCACAACTATTTCTATCAGGCTGTCTTTTTATGTTCTCGAAAATAACGTTTTTTGCTTCAACTCCGGGAAAACGAGCTTGCAAATATGCCATCTAACGCGGGTGCATTGTATATTTACTCAGTTCAGGTAAGCTATTGTAAACATGAATAACTTTTCCATCCAAGTAACATGTCCTCCGGTGTTTCGTAACTGTTTCACCGATAATTGAAACAGTTTTACCATGTACTGGTTAGATTACTCAATAATCGTCTGCATGCATGTATAGAACCCTTTAAATTTTTATGGATAGATCAATTTTTTGCAGAATTAGAGTAAAAGCGTCTAGAGAATCATCATTGAGCCAACTTACTACTGGCAAAACATTGGCTTTTAATAAATGTATCGTAACATCACTGTTATGGAAAAATTCTTTGATATGTTGTATTTCAGTATCACTGTGATTGATTTTTTTAAACGATGACACAAATAAGACATGTTTATTTTCATCGTTTATTACTTTTTTTTTGGTTTTACTCTTTCGTGTTCTTATTTCTTCTTCCGTATATCTTGAATTTCTTATTAACATCTGTCTAATATGACTGCCATCTAAAATATCAGGTAACATACACTCCATATAAAATCTGATCGACTGGTATTGCATTTTTTCTTTCCAGAACTGTGGATCAATATCTACTTTTGTAACCTTCATACTTTTTGGAGAGTGTACTACAAAAAGACAATATCTTTTCTTAGTTATATGAAGTTGTCCTTGGATTTGATAATAATACGCATGGGATTGATTCGTTTTGTCGATATATTTTGAATCAAACATATTGCGCACAGTATCACAATTGGCCATAGCTTTCTCCAAAGTCATTTAGCTGCCATGTAGGAACACTTTTTTCCAACAGTCCATCATCTCTTACAAGTCCATCAGGAGAACACGCTAGTATTTAAAACTTTTGTCTATAAATAAGCCATTATTCCTGACATTTTCATACATTTTCCATACAGCGTCTTCAGCTACTTCATCTTGATCATTACCATACTGTAAACTGGGAATTCCTTCACTACTCGGTGGATACAGGGTTTGCTTTACTTTCGCGGCACAGCTCATGTTCGGATTCCATGAACAAGCTAATTTGAAATTGGATGCTGTCAAAAGGTTTTTTCTCAAGCATTCCATAACGGACAATGCCTTGATTAATAGTATCATGTTCAATTTTTACACGTTTTTCTTGATCAGTTTTTAATTTAGCCATAGATTTTTTTCGTAATTCTTCAACGATTTGTGCAGGCTTGTTGATATTCACATGTACAGTGCCATAAAACTTTTGTGGATTTCTCCCCTTATAATAATTTTTCTTCCTTCCGTGCTCTAATCTTCTTTGTCTTGTATATTCGACTTCTTATGGTCTTTTACTTGTGACTTTTAGTAGTATCTAAGGAATATATTTTTCCATTTTCTCATACAGATGCATCAATGACTCCTACTTATTGTGATGCACAATCACAATAGCTCTTCTAATGTTGTATTGATTTGTTAAACTGTAATCAACTTTTTTTCCATTAGGTGTGAGACATTCTAGAGAGTTGAATGCTTCAGACTTATTGTTTGTCTATTTATGTAAAACACTTTTACTGAATCGACTTAAATATCTAAATGCTTCTTTTACTTTTTGATAAAGATTAATTTTTATTAAAGGAGGTACGTAATTCTTAAAATTTTTCGTCCCATGAGGTATTTTTACTTCTTCGTCTATCAATGCAGTTTTCCACCATTTTTCGTACTGGTAGAACATTTGCTTTTATGATGTTTCGTAAAGCAACAAAACCCTTGATTCTTTGCTGGTTCTCTGGTTGCGCTATTTTTGAAACTGTAGTTATTTTTTTTCTCAACTTTCTAAGTAAATGGTTAGTGCATAATATTCTTTCAGGAGTCACGCTATGATATCGGTATACATTTTTATCAACAATAGCTTCGTAAACATTGCTGTCGTTATGCGTAATGATCGTTGAATATAATAATCCATGCATGTCTAAACGGCATCTGAATCCTTTAACAAAAATGTCACTTTTCATTGCAGTTGAAGATTTGTTGCTAACCCAATTTTTAAAGCAAGTATGCTTCGGACATTTGTCACCGGTTCTTACTCGAGCGCAAGTAATGCAGTACTTATTTTTGATTTCATGAAATATAACTTTTTCTGTGTCATTATTGATTATTGTAGCAGCACCAGATAAAAAATGAAAGTTTATTCCATACGATTTTTTATTGCGACAACCACCTGTACATACTACAATGTAAGGAATTCCTAAGAATGTTACGTGTCTTTTAGCAACTGCAGCTGCTTTAGCTTCTTTGCCAGCTTTTTTAATGCTCGTTTAAGTTACATCCAATGTTTCCTAATGCATTTTATCCTGAAGTAACTTAAAAAATTTTTGTGACATAAAATCAATTTTTATGCCAGCTCACCGTTCGTTCAATTGCTAATAGCCTATCCTGATATAAAAAGCCCTAGTTACGGCACCTGTGTTGATATCCATGTATGTTTTTTCTCGATGTTTGGACTAGAATCCTGCTTCATAATCACAAGAATCACAACGAAAAAATAGCTTGGTTAGTAATCCTCTCTTTGTTGTTTCTTCTTTTACCCTTATTTAATCTTGAGAAGGGCACTGAACATCTTGTGCAAGGTATTCACCGTAGGATTTTTTCATTTCTTTAATGACGAAGTCAAAATTAGCGATTATTCTTTAATTTTATTCTAAATTCTTAAAATAATAAACTCCATTAGGAATCGAGAAATAATTGATTTCATCGCCCTCTATTTTTGTATCAGTATCATGACCATTAAAATTGATTTCCATGGAAATTAGAATGTGGCTTTTGTCCGATGAATTTCCATTCGCACATATTTCATTGTCAAGACGCAAATTATTTTCCTGATTATCGGTAAAATCATAATTACGTGCCATAAAATCACTATGATGAGTACCTTCAGGAACTTTTAATTTGATCTTATTATTTGTAAGATGCTCCTCGCCTATTAAGATTTTAAATGAATCGCTATCATTGCAATTCTGATGGAAAGGAAAGTGACCAACAAGACTCAAATTCTTTTTCTGATCTTCAGTATAATTATCGTTTTGTGTAATTTCATTATTACGATGTTTACTTTCAGAAACTTAAAATTGCGTCACATTTTTTGAGACAGGGTCTTTATGGATCGAAATTGCAGATAATCCTTTGCCTTTGTTACAAAAAAAAAATCGAATCAATTTGACCGTCGATGTAAATATCGACTAGATTTTTGCTAAATTCGGTAAAATCAACGTAAAGCATTGACTAATTTCTCAGCTTAGAAGCAACTTTGCCAATAAATTAGAATTTTTAATGATAGGATTAGTGCTTTGCGGAAATTCAGATTCACCTTTGCTTTTACTGACCTTAAATTTAACAATGTTGCTTGTAGAATCGAATATTTTCTTACAAAATGTAGAATCATTATTTTTCTTGTCAATCAATTATGTTCCAAAAAATTTTCTGTGAATAAGAAAAAGAAATTTTTCTACAAAATATATTCCACCATATGTCATTATAAACCAATAATTTAAAATGTTGTGAATGTTATATGTACAAAAAAATAAAGTGTTGATCCCCAGTTTTTGATATTCAGTCTTTAATCGCAGTATCGCATACTTGCAGTAACGCATGGGTCTGAATAATACTTAAGGCTTAATTAAAACAGAGAAAGAATAAAAGCTTTTCTGAAGCACATAATTTACCATTTTTAAGCAACTTCATAGGACCATTTAAAGTAAAGTTATGTTTCAGAAAGTTTAACATGTCTAACAAATAAAAAAAATGTCACAATGATGCATTTGCTTGTCTATTCCTCCCTCTGTAGTACATATTAGATAAGAGAAAGTAGTGTAGGTCCAACTCTTTCTCACATATATCACATTTTTTTAAGTTCGATTAAAAAACACATCATTTTGTAACAAATGTCAAAAATTGTGGACTTTTTTTTAAACAATTTTTTTCTGATAACTTGAGCCGTTTAAAGAAGAAATACTTTTTTGTATCCTTTTTGTAAAATGCTTCCATAAGAAGTTATTAACAAAAGAGGGTTAAAAAGCCAAAATTCCAAACTTTAAAAAATTTATAACTTTTTTCCAATGTATTGCTCGAAAAATTTCCAAGGCAAAAAAACATTTTTTGTCCAAACAATTGCATTTGACACAAATTTTCGGATTTTCAACCAAAAACGACCAGTGGATTTGGATTTTAAGCCCGGAATTACATATAAATGACCGTATTATGTGCGTAGACACCCCGCTGCACACGCGATCCTACCCAGCCCCAGGACTAATTGTCGGGAAGGAAACTTCTTATTTATTAGATCTAGTACTTTTGTTTGATTTGCTATTAGCACTTGAATTGTATATATTTCTCCTGCAATACCAGAATAATAAGAGCAGACGTACTCTCAGAGTGCTTTAACATCCTAAGTTAAGCTTACTCATAAAAGCACTATATTATGTATTCACCTTCAAGCTGGGTGTATTAACTTTTGCCCAAGTTACGGACAACAAATGGTGTCTGTAACGTTTTTACGATCATGATTTTAGTGATGCTTTCGCTTTTTCCGATGGTCTTGAAATTAAAAAAAAAAAAAGGTTACCTGTCATAGCACACTCTATCATCCATTTAAATTTTAGGTGGGTACATCAACTTTTTGCCAAGTTACGGACAAAAATGGTGTCTGTAACGTTTTCGCGAACATGATTTCAGTGATGCTTTCGCTTTTTCCGGAAACCTTAAAATTCCAAAAAAGTGTAGGTTACTTATAAATGCACGATTCATTATATATTTATATTGTAGCTAGGTGTCTTAACTTTTGCCCAAGTTACGGACGAAAAATTGTGTCTGTAACGTCTTTGCAAACATGATTCCAGAGATGCTTTCACTTTTTCCGGAAGTCTTAAAATTATGTAAAAAAAAAGGGGTTTTCTTAAGAGCTCACTATATCATATATTTGAATCTAAGCTACGTATACTGCTTTTTGCTTATATCTACTGCTTTATACAGTGCGACTGCTCCTATTTTATGTCTGCTCTGCGCCCTGATGCAAAGCATCTTGCCAACAGATAACCCTCGTTGTCTTTTCGCGGATTAATTGAATCTTGTCTCTGCGTAGATTCGTGAGTGCATTCAAGATTGGCACGAGAAAAAGAGAGAAAGAGAGAGAGAAAAGTCCATAAATTTATAGGCTTGGGTTACATTTCCACTGATTGAACTGACCAAACTATCACTGTGATGTGGCCGGACGAGAAAGGGGGTGGCTCTGAACGACTGCATTGTCTATATTTCTCCAAATTATTATATATTTGGCTAACCGTTTTTCGTAAAATATTACCTTTCTAGAAGAGAGACAAATGCACGATAGACACCCAGAAAAGTGCGGTTACACTGGTTACAGTCGAGGAAAATACGATAGCCATCAACGCATTATTCATAGTCGTGAATACAGACGTGATTTTAATCACTGACAATGCCCTAAAGTTTCACTTTTTCATGAAGCAAACTTAGTTTAAGTGAAATCAAATTAAGGTTATGAACTAATCGGTAAAATAAGTTTGTTATAATAATATAATGAGACAATACCTTATAATAATGCATATTTTGTAACCAAACTTTTAAATAGTTCTTGAAAGATCCTGCCTTATTAATTAAATTGTTTATTGTATAATGTTATCGTAATTTAAACGAATGCCTCAAAACAAAAATTTAGAAACAGTAGATAAAGCCAAAATTGATGATGTGGAAAATTTTCAAGAAATTATCTCAACAACTATAAAAGATATCGGGTCCAAAAAATAGGTGTATAACAACGTTGCATAAGAAACTCTTACGGTAATCTGCTAAAACTCCTATCAGTGCCAGTGTTATTGCTATTTAGGTCTATACATATCGCAGCCTTTCGTGGGACCATTGCTGCAGTCGCAATATGGATGTTTATCTACAACAGAGGGTTTTTATTTAATTTTTATTACTAAAATCTGTATTAAATAAGCTGTTTAGTTCAAGACTTTTATTATTAATTTAGTTGATGGTGAGGAACAATTTAGCAGAAAGCCACTGCATGACAGCAGACGACTATAACAGACCCTCATGCAGCGTGTAAAGCCACGTCGAATACAGCCATGTATATAGCCAGTATACTTATTACATCCATACGTCTTTATAATGGTTAGGTTTGATTGTTGTGATATGTTTGTATACGTGCGCGTGTAACGTCGGACATCGGTTGTGAAACCTGGTGCAACTCCTGCACTAGGTATACAAGTAAAATCATGATAGCTCGACAGCTTAGTACACGTCAAGGATGTCAGAGACAAATTCAGGTTGATGCCACGAGCTTAGTGCGCGGGGGGTGCGGATCATGCATTGGGTCATCTGGTGACGCGGTTACAGCTGAGTTCGGTATAAAGTGTTGTTTTAATTATTATTAACTGTACAATCTCTTGTACATCTACGGAGAAAAAAAGTTGATTTTAATATTTCTGAAACAAACTCTTTCTCATGTTCTTTTGTTTAGCTAAAATATCAACTTATTTCGACTTATATCATCAGAATTCCTCAATTAAAACAATATACCACGTAACGACTTTTTAAATTAAGGTCTGGGTAGTTATCATCCCAATAAGGATTCGACTCCTGGCAGAGATATATCGAACGTATACACTATTACATTTTTCTGCGCATGATTTGCACTCTTATATTGCTTGTGCAAAGATAATTTTACTTCCTGAGATTGAAGCTAAGAAAACAAGTTATTTTGTTGTTTCGTTGTGCATACATACTAAGTATCTGTATATACTCTTCCTTTAAAACGTACCCATGGAACAAGGAGACCCTTTTTCTGCTCCTAAGGTCCAAGTTCTTGGCAATCTTCTGACAATGGGCATGTAACTCGCCTACGGACTGTGAGTAGAAAGCAATCGACCACATGTACTCAGTTAGTCAATCTGCGTGACAAGTTAACTGACTCTTTTATGGTCATCTGTCTTTCAACAATTTATTTCCAAGTGCCCTTACATCTCAAGTTCGACAGTTAGTAGGTGTTGGTTTATTTGTCACAAGTTGTGCACGTGCGTCACAAGTTGGTAGTACCTTGACAATGATAAGTTCAGAAAAAAATTAAACATTCCACGATAACTTATGTGTTCTTATATTCGTTTAAGAGGGAATGTGTACTAAGTAGGATTTTTTGACTCAAAACTTTTAGGTAAAAAATAGATTAATTTTTTGAATATTTAAAGCTAGTTGATGTAACAAAATTGTTTTTGAAACCAGTTTTAATTTTTAATTGCGAAGCATTTTAAATCACAAACAAGTATCTTACGCCTAACATAGAAAACAAGTTACTCAACGGTAGAAACTCTCAAAAACTGCTTCTGTATTGTTAGTTCTTATTTTTATATGTACAATAGATTGCACGTACAGCTTACGTAGGGTATGTAGTCCTCAAAGCAAATTGTCATCGAGCTGTTTTTTACCAAGGAAAGATAGCAACACTTTAAAAATCTCACACAATGTTTACTGAATACGCGGGAACCCAAGTGCTATACATTCAGACCCGCAGGGGGAATCATTTATTTGCTGAGTGCCGTAAGTCATAACTACTTAAAATCAAGCGTCGTCCAATCATAACACTCTTACTCTTTTATTACATAAAATACAGGGTCTTAAGTATTTGTTATTTAAATTTTAATGGCTAAAGTTGGTCTACCTGTCGGAATTTACCTTTCTTGCATCACAGCTTGCGTACAAGTCCAAGTTGTAACAATAATAACCAGATTTTGGCGTGATAAATTTTGCAACTGTACAATATCCGAGCTTCAGCCAACTTTAGTCATTTAATTTATAAGAAAAAAATTCTAGCTTGTCTGTAATTCTCACCTGAATCTTGTATCTTATCTACTAAGATAGTCAGTGTTATAATTTAGTGACTTGTCTTATTCCAGGATGTTATGATAATTCATACAATTTCACTTATGTAAATAAAGTACAGTTTTATAGTTGATCAGCATTACAATTTTGTGAAAGTTAAAAAATTGAAACTGATCTTGGCTAAATTTTCACATATTTAAAATTATAAATCATATAAATATTCCAATTAAAACTAAACTGTGGTACTGTTCAATTCTAAAATTTTATTCCAACAGCTTTTAATTCTTGCATCTCAGCTGGCGTACAAGTCTAAGTTGTAAAAATATTTACCAGGTTTTGGCGTGATAAATTTTAGAACTGTACAATTTCCCAGCTTTCGCCAAGTTTATTCATTGAAATCAGAAGAACAAAATTCATGCTAGTCTGTAATCGTCACACGAACATTGTATCTTATTATGTACTCAGAAAGTAAGTCTGTTATAATTTGGTTACTTGTTTTATTCCAGGATGTTAGTACACTTCATAAAATACCTTTTGAGTCAATAAAGTACATTGAGAGGAGCACATACTGAGTCGTCATGACTACGGTATGTAACTTATGAAGTTGATCAGTATTACACTTTTGTTGTAATGAATATGTTTCATTCTGACCTTAGCTTCATTTTTAGATATTCAAAATTATAAATTATTTACCGCTAAGATTACGTTTAAACATTATAATCAACACTAAATTATAATACTGATCAAACTCTTTCACGAAGTGTTGTAACTTCTTTGAATGTAACAAGATACCAAATCATAACCCACTCACATTTTTAGTAGATGAGATACAAGGTCTGTGTGAATATTACTGTCAAGCTGATATATTTTTTGTCAGGTTGTAATGACTTAAGTTGGTTACAGCTAAAAAATTGTATAGTTGTTTAAGCAATTGGGCGGAAAGCATGTAATATGTATGGCTACGAGTTCATACCATGTATAGCAGTTAGTATGCCTACTAAAGTATAGCGGCAGAATGCAATTTTAGTATTGTAATAATATCTGTGTCAATGCCGCTGAATTAATGTAAGTGTGTTCCACGTATGATATATAGATTTGTTTTTAGTGTATAAATTAGTCAGCTGAAGGTTGAATTTTAGCAGTGTCGATTTACAAATAACAACATTCATTCATGTTACTTTACATATAAAACTAATTAACTATTCTTACGTAACAGCTAGCTGATTGAAAGTAATTATGAATCACTTCTTTAAAATACGTTTTTGGTCCAAGGGAGTACTTTCATTCCAAGTAACAGTTTTAAATCTGCACTATCTGAAGAAATATGAAAACGTTCTTTGTATCTTACGTATAACATTAAACACAATCCCAAATTTTGCTGTACATGTTTTTCAGATATAGTCAACCAGGCTACTGAAGAACTTGAATGAAAGTTTAATGTTGAACAAAATCAAGTATAAATATGTTGTATGGTCAAGAAAACAAGTAACAAGTTTTGCATGAAAGTTATCCATGTAAAAATGCACTGCACAAAATGTTTATACAAAATGAGCCAGTGCCACATGGAAACATATGATAACCGATGCATGCATACTCTTCAAATTGTCCTTGCAAAAAAAAAAAAACAAGAATGTTCATCTATTTTTCTAGTGGGGCTATCAATTAACCTGTTTTATGTTTTTCCTTAAACTTACGACAAACAAAATTAAAGAAATAAATATCATCTGATCTTATTGCGGAGAGTGAGAGCCAAATAAGTTTTTGCATAGTAAGTAGGAAGTTGATTCAAGAAGTAACAAACAAGGAAATTTTGGATCGACGTTACCCTAAATGAAACGCAAGTACCGCACTATATACTACAATAATAAAGTAAGTATAACTTCTTGACGCATCAGAGATGAGTTCCACTTAGAACTCGAAGGCAATCAAACAAAAATCGTCTTACTGAAAAAGGGTCTGGTGCCGTCTACTGGATTTGAACAAAAAAAACAGATTATACTGCACTTGCTTTTATGTGTGTCTTATAAGTTAAATATATTGTTTCTTTAAGTTAGTAGTCCTGCACTTAGATGAGTAGTTACCTTCCGCGTCCTCTTAATGGATTAAAGTTACTCTAGAACGTATTTTGTAATTTAGGAACTACAATAAGGTTATGACAGGTATCAATTATGAAATGGTTTCACTATGAAGAAACTTGTAGGTGTTAGAATAATTTCCAGGTACAAATGATTGTTCTATTAAAACAACAAATACATACTTTTCTAGCGTGCAGTTACTCGGGAATGACTTTAAAACACCAGACTTACATCAGACGGCATCACCTGAGTTGGGTGCTTCTCTGGGAAAAATCCCGAAATTAAATGTGAATAAGGTGACCTTCCTTTGGACTGTAGAAGGTAGCACAGTAGTACATATAAATTAAACTTATTGCCGTTGTAAAAGCAATCCTGTTTATTCAGTTCCTACGGATAGAGCTGATCTGCTTGTTAGGAATAGGAGAAAAATGAGTCAACTGTAATCGAAAAGACTCTATGCATGTTTTGATAACAAGTGATTAAATAATTGTTTGCCTTTCTCTGAATTATTATGGGGAACTTAAGTGCAAGAGTCAAATTATAAATGTACAAAAGTGCGTTCTATTGACAACTTTTTTGAACACGGAGTATATGCTATGGAAAATTATATAGAAAATTACCTATAATCATATGGAACACACTACTTTGCAGCTAAGGTATGCCTGTTAATCCTTTTTGCGTTTGGATGTACGTATAGAGGTACGATTAAGGGTACCAATCACTCCTGAAAATTCAAACTATTTCTTGATGCAGTGGACAGTAATAAACAACTGAATAGTAGTTGGTCACAATATAAACTATTCCTCTGCATGGCAAAGGCCTGAGCAACCCTGTTTGCAATAAGAAAATCTTTTGACATATCAACAATGAATTTGTCGATCATTTATCTTTCGATAGTGAACAATATGTAAAAAAAAATTGTATTGATACAGCTATTCGACAAATAGAAAATAACTTACACATACGGATGAGAATTTTCCAGGTAGGACAGTGCTGTATCTTAATACAGCTGTCTCTTGTGGGAAATAGGAACTTTGTCATAAGATTTTTTCAGTTTTAACTTCCGATGTTTTTTTTTTTTTTTTAAAGCCGGAAGGAGGAGATCTTCTAAAGACGCCTATACGTGCACACATGGCTGCCGTAGAAGTAGTATCAGATTCACCCTGGCTTATAGTGTAATAACACTACGAGATGCTAATCATCACGGGCGCCTACCGACTAAAACCATCCTCCCCAAGAGAGAGCCAGTCCGAAGGACTATTACTCTGATATAAGTGTGGAGATAGGAAAAAAGAGATAGAAGCAGAGAAATAGTAGAAAGATGAGATATAACGGCGAAGTTTGGTGACTGACCAGGGATACCGAGGAGGTAGCTGGAAGTGCTATACGCATGAAGGCGAAACTCAGAGAATTGAGGTATTGGATGGACCTCAGGACGACAGAGAGAGAGAGAGAGAGAGAGAGAGAGAAACACATTCCGGTTAGGCATCAGATTTATGAGCGAAGAGAATTTTTACTCATAGATCTTCAGCCCAGCTGCGCCGATAGTTGCAGGGCTGATAGCGACTTCTCTGGATGAACTAGCCCAGGTGTTGGCCCCCCCGGAAGAGATTCGCTGGTGACCTATTCACCAGGACGGTGAGCTTCTGGCTTCCCTGACGGGAATTAGCTATGCCGACTGCCAGCGAAAACCCACCAACCCGGCGTCAGGGTGCGTCGACGACCTCCCCAAGGAGGGATTTGCCCCCCAGGTCCAGGCATTATCAGGAGAAATTGCAGTAAGTCCGCTAGAATCAAGGAGAATGTATTTTCGGCGCCACGGGTACGTTTCCCACCAAAAAAGTCCGAGAATTGAAATTCCCGAAAATTTTTCGACGAGAATCGAACCCGTTCTGCCTTGAAGTCTGTCAGGCTAGGAAGCTAGCACGCTAACCACTAAGCCATCGAGGACTCATAGACCATCGAGGACTCATAACTTCCGATGTTAAATATACAAAAGATGATTGAGTCTTGACTGCTGTAATTTAATTTAATCATGACACAACGGAAAATAAGTATAAGAAAAATTTTTCATGCACACATGAAAATCCCGCGATCATAGTGCATACCTAACATTTAAATTAAACTAAACTTCTGTGTAACAGTTTGTTACATTTATATTGTAATTTTGCATTTGTATTCGTTTTTAGTGTATCACCGCACTTATCGTCGATAATACTTTATTTTTCATTGCTGCTTGATCCTTCACTTGCACTAGATTTACTAGAGCTTATGATCACCTAAAGAGTCTACGAGAATTTCTACGAATACTATTTATTCTATACTTATTTTGTACAGAAAAATGTCTACTAACAATGCGTTTGTCACACGTATGTAAGTTAAAATTTATGCTGCAGTTGCATTTTTAAGATAATAGCCACGTAAGATATAGGGCATCAAGAGCCTTCCCTACTCCTAATAAGTACAGTTTCTATGGAAAAAAAAGTTTATAGAATACAGCCCCACTGAGGTCATGATATCCAAAGCTAGGGTTTGTGTTATTGGAATTCATGGTAAAAGGATTAAAACACGTGGAATGTTGTGGAGGAACTTGAGCGTTGGGATCCTATATAGCTGATGTCTGAGCTGTAATGACAGGGTATGATATTAAAATTACCGGTGAGACTTCTATTACTATATATTTTTAATTGCTAATTGATTCTTATCGGAGTATACATCGAACAACAGGGTTAGTTCTCTGTAAGTTAAAGACCTACTCTATACATCCATAAATAAGTTCAGTAAATATGAGACGCTTAACAAATTAGAGAACTATAGTTTTTTGAATATTTCTTTTATTATCGAGAAATACGATTTCTAATAGGTATTAATTATGTAATACTACCATTCTATACTTTTGTTTGAACTTATTAAGGGCACAAAGATGGAATATGATTATTCAGAATTCTTTTAAAATCACACAAAGTCACCTCAATTGACGCATAGGAATTAATTACTAGACATTTACTTGGAGTGGTAGACTTAAACTAATGTATCAATCCTGGAAATAAGATAATAGAATAAATACAAAAGTAGTAGTCAATAATTTACTTCAGTCCATTTATTATATTGTCATTTATTTGAAGTATATTTATCCCCGTGTATAATTATTTGTGTTTGGAGTCACAGCATATAAATAAGAGCTTTTTTTAATAATTTATGTAAAACATTACCCGGTTTTATTACATAATTTTATTGTTACAGCTTCAAAGTTAGCGGCTGACATTTTAGGTATTATGTCTCATTCGCATTCGTGTTCGTTACAACTTGTTGCCGATACTACTTACATGTAAATGCTTGAACTTAATTGGAATAATTATTATATTTTATCGCCGGTTTCAACAGACAATCTTTATATTAATTTGCAACTAACTGTAAGTACTCCATTGTATGTTACTGTATTCGCTGCATTTTTATCTCTGAGAGTTATGTAACAATTAGTTTAGGATAGAGCGAAGCATTTTCTACTGACTGACAATGATTGCTGCAATAAATTTTCATAACTAAAAGACACAAGATTTCTTGTAAATAAATTGACCCATGTAACAAGACAGAATGATGAATTAAAGCGTTAGGAGCCCATCCTCTTAAAGCTTTATCTGCTGGGTTTGAGACCAAGTATCCATGCTGCCATCGTAGTGAAGAAGCAACGTATGCATTTTACTTACCCGACTTAAAGATAAGCTAACGTGATACTTACGTCAGTTAAGCATTGAAGTTCGAGTAGATTGGGCAGATAAAAGTTTAAGTTACTGGGCACAAATGTTTTGAAAGGAGATACTCTTGTATTGCTCATGATTAATAAAATATCAACTTTTCTAAAATTGATTGCTTCATCATACGCATAAGAAGACGTTTTTGCGAATTTGTAAAGCATAATATACATGTTTTTCTGTGATACTGATTCTGTTGTGACATGTGAACCTAGGGTAGATCAATAAATGATATAAATTACTTAAAGCAGAAAGCAGCTAACTAATTAGACATGCCTACATCTCAGTAAATATTTTATCGCCACTACTTTCGCATGAGACTCTGACCTGTGATAAAGACTAATGAACATAATCTTTTAAAAATTTTTAAAAATTAGGATATATATCACAACACTTGTGACTTTGGCGATACCTATGTAACGTCAAAATTACTGGTCAGTGTAATCGTATCTGATTATGGAAACCAATAAGGGCCAAGTACTTTTTCATCATTACCATTTACAGTTAATGGATTTCAGGCCATTCCATGATTTTAGAGTTGATATAGGCTACATATATTTGTTCATTGCTTGTCTACATGCATAGTTAAAGTCCAGCTCTTTTTAGAGATTGAACTACTGAATTTTGTACATTTAAAGCGTTATGATGATCGCATTATACAAAAAAAAATATTAGTAACGGAGGTATTGTGAGACACGACTATAACGAGAAGTACAAAATGCTTTTATCCATCCTTAACTAATTGCTTCATGATTTGAAGGGCTAAAAATGCAGCAAATACAGTATTATACGTCATAGTACATGATAGAAAATCAATAAGAGGATCGTTTGTTGAGAGTAAAAATGAAATTTGTTAATGATTCCAATCAAGTCTGTGTATTTTAATAAAATAATTTTGGCAACAAGTACTTACAAACATGAATTCCAGTGAGAAGAAATAACAAAACAGCTAGCCATTACAGTTAAACCTGTAAAAATAAAGTTATTTATTAAAACTTGGATGAAGTTTTATATGAAGCGTTAAAAACAACTCTTAGTTTTATGGTTCTACTGTAAATACAAATAATTAGACACTGGGATAAATATACTACAATTTAGTGATAATAGATTAAATAGACTTAAGTAAATTGATGACTTCTACTCTTGCATTTATTTTATTATTTTATTTTCACGATTGATAGATTAGTATAAGTCTACATTGTCAAAAAGATTTTTAGAAATCAATCGATATCTGGCAATCTAAGTGATATTGCCTGAATTTGGAGAAATCTCATGTAACATATTCTCTATTTTTTTTTAATAGGTTATACAAAAATTGGATGCGTAATATCAATCTTAAGGAAAAAAAATAGTGATAGGGGACAAGCTTTTGATATTCCAAAATTTTCTAATTGATGCGTCCAAGTCTTAGATGATCATGAAATGATGCACATGTATTTTAAAATCATTGAACCAAGCTACATTGAAGCATAGACCGAGACCTTTCTAACGGAGTATGGTATTTTCAGAAATCAGTCTACCTTTTTTTCGTTTTGAAATTAATCTAAAATAATATTTCCATATGGATCAACACCTATTAGCAACTGTAATTCTTTATTATGAGAGAAAAATTACAAAACTTTAATTCTTAAATTTGTTAAGTATTTCTCTTTCGCTTCTTTTATTAATGGATGTTTAGAGTAAGACAATAACTTATAGGGAACTGACTCTGTTGCTCTAAAAAAAATTACATTGAAAACGTTATAAAACATGAAAATATTCTTAATAAACTTAATAACCGTTTTTTCATGTTTGTATTATATGACAATAGTCAAGATCAAACAAAAGCCTTGGCATTTAACGTATCCGCCTCTGGCAGCGATGGCTTGAGCTCCAAGTACGACGACGCTGCAAACAAAACATAAGTTAGTAAATGACACACTTCTCTGTCTTCAGCAGACATGTCTACAAGAAAATGCAGCCTGTCGTATTTTTGGCGTGATGCTCCAAAGACTTGGTTCAAACAAGCCGAGTGCCTGATGCTGCCAAGCAACGTTATCAACAACAACACGGAGTTTAACCTCCTCGTCATTGGACTTGACCAAATAACAGTCATGGAGAT
This sequence comes from Copidosoma aretas, assembly GCA_030522625.1. NCBI lineage: Eukaryota > Metazoa > Arthropoda > Insecta > Hymenoptera > Encyrtidae > Copidosoma > Copidosoma aretas. Next base: position 21,630 of record JAPYYV010000452.1, read on the forward strand.
TTAGACATCATCGAACCAGGCAACCGACAAGCTGGTGGAGACAGGAGGTTTGGTGATGGCTATCTCCAAAATAGAGTACACCTTGCCAGCCGCTGCCTCTCAAGATTAACTGCAGGAGATCACTATTTCTAAAGCAGCTACTGCTTAGCTAAGACTTTAGTAACCCCGCCCAGTGCAAAATCAGAGGGGACGTAGTTGCAACCACTCAGAGCCTAACAACCGTCAAAGAGTCGCTCAGCGACCCCAACCACCCCAGGTGAAAGATGCACATTCGGGTTTCGATCCTTGCCTGCACATATTTAATTTTTGCTTGAATATATTTTTTTTAGTAGACTCCGGCTCCTTAGTCTCTCTGCTGCCCAAGGCCCTTTCCAAGCAGCCTGCGGTACAACAGCCGCTAATACTGTTTACTGTCAACCATGCAATGATTTCAACATTTAGAAAATTCCAAATGTCACTCAACCTGGACCTGCGCCGAAAGCTCCTGAAATAGTTTATCCTGGCTGACGTCCCAGTGGCTATCCTGGGTTCCAAATTCTTGGCTCAGAGCAGCCGTCTACAAGATTGCTCGTTGATCCACTGACGAGTCTAACCGCAACAGGTACCTTAAAAAAGTATAAGATAGTATTGGTCGTCACTTAATGAAGATCCATGTCAATTTGTTAAAATAAATAATTGACTTTTTTCAAGAATAGTCGATCTTCACTTTATTCGTTACAAATGTTACGGCTGTTTCGGTATCACAGTACCTTCTTCAGACACGTGTACGACAAGACTTCAGTCTTGACTGAAGTCTTGACTGAAGTCTTGTCGTACACGTGTCTGAAGAAGGTACTGTGATACCGAAACGGCCGTAACGTTTGTAACGAACAAAGTGAAGATGGACTATTTTTGAAAAGACTTAATTATTTATTTTACAAACCTTAAAAAAGGGAGATCTCGACCTGGTATCTGCTTTGGAGCATCTGGCAGACAACACAATAGCAAATGGCTGTACAGCTCCGCTTAATGAATTCGCATACATCTTCGAGGTATCTGGCAGTCGGGTGCAGATCCCAAATCTGCTAGTCAAGCACAGCGTTGTCACAACTGGCCCTCTGATAGCAAAGTGCCCCAGTAGGGTATCAGGTTAGCGCCTAGCAGCAGCCCACAAAACAAAATATTAAAAAGGGTATTATTCTTCCTTCTGACAGTCAATAAGCCAGCCCGTTAAACCTTGTGCCTAAAAAGGATGGCTCATTCAGTGTAGTAAGAGACTACTGCTGGCTAAGCGCCAAGACCACTCCAGAAATGTACCCCCTGCCCATCATCTAGGACTTACTGCAGGCTAATTCAGGGAACATTTTTTCCACTGTGGACCTGCAGAAAGCCATTTATGAGATTCCTGTAGCAGAAGGGGACATCGAGAAATCGATAGTGACAACGCCTATCAGCCTATTCAAGTTTTATATTACCTTACAAGGCATACATCAATGACATTTTCTTCGCCTCATCATCCTATGACAAGCACCTGGAACATCTTTAGCAACTACTCACGGCCCTCCAAATGGCCAAGCTCAAGATTAATCACGGAAAACGTGCCTTTAGCAGACCTCAAGTGCTTCATTTAGGCTTTCGAGTCCCCGCAAAAGGTCTCTGACCCATAGAAGCCAAGGTCACTGCAATAGAGAGTTTTCCGAAGCCAACTGCCGATGCTTCAGAGCTGTGCTATTTTCTAGAAATGCTTCACTACCACAGATTCTGCCTTCCAGATGCAGCCTATATACAGGTATTACTTCACGACTTGATTAAAGAACGTGCCAGAAGAAAAAGGCTACACTGGGCACCCGCAGCCAAACAAGCATTTAAAAATTATAAAGACCTCATCGGCAAAGCAATTTGCACCACCTTTCTGCGACCCAATGCCCCCTAGTGCTCAGAACGGACGCATCAGCCAAAGCCAGTGGAGCAAACACCAGGAAAGCAGGAAGAAAACGGCACTTAGCAACCTTTCGGATATTTCTCAAGGAAACTGGACCTAACAAAATGTCTCTACAGTACGTTAGATTGTGGAAAAAAATTTCCTTCAAAGAATCCGCGAGGGCCGCTCGTTCACAACGTATGCGGATCATCGCCCACTCATTTTTGCGCACTGACAAAGCTCCAAAAAAGTTTCGACCAGGCAAGTACATTTGCTCTAGTTCATCTCTCTTTTTAATACAGTACTAAAACATGCTCAAGGCAAAGATTAAGTCGTTGCAGACGCACTTACTCGTATGTGTCCCTCGGAAAACAACAACCACCCAAACCGTAGCCCCGACATAAAAGCAGACAACGGCATTGCAGACATAGAGCAAGCTTCAGTTATTACGACCATCTTAAATCCCAGCTATCTTAGCCCAGCTTTTATCACTGCAGCCCAGGCAACAGACACTTAGATAGCAGGCCTACATGAGCACTCCAGTCTTTAGCTGACACAATTTGTCCTCGATGGACACTCTGTCTTGTTCGACGTGGCCCATGAGGTTGTCAGGCCTTATCTACCCACCAAACTCCACCACACGGCCTTCGAGGTGATTTATAACCTCTGCCACCCAGAAGTCAAGACCGCCGGCTGCATCCGATCTTTATTTATTCAGACAGAAGTGCTCAGTTTAAGTCAGAACTTTTTCAGCAGCTAGCAAAGATGATCGGAGCCACGCACATCAGAACAACATCATACCATCCTTAGTCAAACAGTATGATCAAGTGCTTTCACCAGACACTAAAGGCTGCGCTTAAATATATCAACCTAACTTGGATAGATGCCCTACGCACAGTGCTCCTCAGCCCTAGAACTGCGTACAAGAAGGTTCTGCAATCATTACCAGCAAAAATGGTATGCCGTGCCTCACTTCGGTTTCTGGACGAGCTTTTCGGGTTCTCAACCACCAACGCAGACAACTTAACTTACGTACATAGCCTGCGCGAGCTTTTTTAAGCCCTCAAACCTGTTTTAGCAGCAGACCACTTGCCCTTTCGAGTCTTTGTTCTCAAGGACTTGGAAGACAGCTCGCACGTTTTATACGTGTTGACAGGATCAATAAACCTCTGGAGACGCCATACACGGGGCCACATCGGGTCATAACGAGCAACCACTCAAGAAAGTTCACCATCGAGATTGACGGAGAATTCAAGGTCGTGTCTACAGACTAACTTAAACCTGCTCATCTTGAGCTAGCAGAGTCGCCCCACCTCAACAAAGCTACTTTAACCTCTTCGGCTACTCCAGAGACCTCGGTCTCACTACACGCGCCTCCTATTGCAAAACCAAGGAAGCGAGAGCGTTCTGTGTAGTTTGCTGGCGTTTCAAGGTCACTTACTGGAGAGGAAGTAGATGTGGCGACCTAGCCATGCTCGCAAGTCACACACTCAAGACACTAGCAGCAACTCGATACATTAATAACATATTCATATTTTTTACGTGTTTCTAGAAGAAAAACAAATTTTCCGATGAAAAGCTTCCTCTACGAGAAAGAAAAACTATTGTCTAGTATTTTACTAAATCTGTTGCTCATGTACTATTGTGGTTGTAAGATCGGTATGTAATACTGTAATACTGAATATGTATGGCAGTCTATTTTTTTTTATTCTGAGGTTACCCCTCACCTGCAGTTGATATAACTTCGCTTGTACGCGTCCTTATCGACCAGATCGACGTACTTTGTACATAAAATCATGAAATACTTATGTAGTGCAATAATTTCTTAATATTACGGTAAGGCGTGGTAGTGCGTGAACGAGCTGTGCTTGGCTGCATCAATGAGCCATTATTACTGGTCTTTGATAGTGAGCACGTTTACCAGCTTTCTCCCACGTAAAATCAAACAAGCTCTTTGTGCATGCAAGAAAATACATAATCTTATTACTCTGCCCTCCTGGCCGTGTGAGTTAAGGGATTACCACTTCTCCTAAACCTTGATTGCCTACGTCAGATAGAAAAGGAAGTGCATCAGATATTTTCGTCACAGTGTCATTCAAAGGTTACTTATCAGCTAATAAATCATCAAAAAAATTTTTCCATAACTAAAAAAATAAAAATCAACACCCACATCTTCGATGGGTACACACACCATTCGATGTACCATACGGATAGTAAAACCAAAATGGCATACTCAACAGCTACAGATGGCAGATTTTAACAGTTTACCAGTAATTTCAATCCATTCATTTAAGCTATACATGACACAGGAAATGATGTATCAGCTGACATTTGTGAAGATGGATGATTGGCTTTTTCACATAATAATTTTTGATTTTAACGTATGTATATTTATAGGGAGTACTAGTATATCTTGAAGTCAAAATGGTATTGCAATGGATTGGATAAAACTTAAGAAAATTGTGGCATGCGGGAACAGATGTTAAACAAGGTGTAAAACTGATAGAAGATGAAGGATTAGACATCACTGCATCATGCTGCTTGCTGTGATCGCACAAATTATCGCAGCTTTTTCAAGAGCTTGCTTTTGAACAAGCTGAAATAATCTTATCTTCAACAGTACCTGCCTTATATATTAAGTGTGAGACTACAGTAATTTATAGAAATGTGCCAGACATTTGGAATTCAAAAGTTGACGTTTATCTATATCCAATATTAAATCCGCCAAACTTCATTGTATTAAGTAGTTTGGGGTTTTAATATTGCAAATTTTTTTAAATATGTTAACAAAAAATGTCGATACAGATTTTAGTATGGACGGATCTTTAGATTTATTATTTTACTACCAAAACGCTATAATTCCCATACAATTCGCTTTTAGGATATGAAGCCAGAATTTATATCAAATTTGGATATTAATGATAGTTTTTGCTCATGTTGTAATCGTTGCAGAAACTTAATGTAAACCGTCATAAGGCATCATGTGTTTAACAAAATGGAAGAAAAAAGAAACAAGGAAATAACGTATGGCAGCTTTAAATTCAGAGATGACGAGTTCAAGGTTAAAAGTACTGTGTATCTACCACCCCAGACGTTTTTCTCCAAGTACCCAGTTCGACAAGACGCTGTTAGTAACGCTAAGTGAAAAAAAGTCGATGAAGACATGTTCCTGGAATATTTTTGCAAAGATCTTATCAACATCAAGGGATCTATTTTCCCTACTTATGAACTATTAAAGATCAAATACATTACTAACTGTGCATGCGATCAGTTAAGAGCTAATGTTGGAGTAAGAATTAGAACTCTAAGATCTTTATTTTAAGCAACGTTTCGTTGGTCTAAACGCCAACCTCATGAGGCTCAGTTCATTAGAAGAACAGAAAATACAACATGACATGTACAACAACCATAAAGGCCATATAATGCGAGTGCATTATAAATATCTGTATAAATAACTATACTATAAATATGATAACAGTCATGACGACATCAAACAAGTCTTATAACATTTAGAAGAAATATTTGACATGAGGTATAATGAATAGTTCAAATATTTAAATTTTATAATATTTATACTTACCACATAACTGTTATAAAGATCGTAGTTGATTGAAGTGGTTACATTTGAAAACACAGTGGTAAGGTATATCAACAATAAAAGTTATCAGATCAAAATACGCACAAACAGATTATACATTTTCACGCAGATATCGTAACTCAAACATGAAAGTTTTGTAAGTATTATTTAAAAATAATATATCTTTTTTTCTTATAATCATGTGCGATGCAATGTTTATGTGTAACATTTCTGAAATCAAACGTTAGGCTCGTAGTCCAAAATGTTAGCTTCATCAAAATTGAATTTATGATCGAAAACTCTTAAGTGTGAGGTAACAACTAAATCTTTACTGTCGTTTTTTCGGTCCTTATAGAGACAATTTTTTACTGGTCCTTTTTTATTTCGCCTACGTACTTCACAGGACACAAACAGCATTTGAAATTTACGTTGTTCTTTTCAATGTTATCAGACTTGTTTGTTGTCGTAACTACTGTTATAATATTTATAGAATAGTGATTTGTATAGGTATTTATAATGTGGTTGCATTATATAGCCCTTATAATTGTTGTACATGCCGTGTAGTATTTTTAGTTTTTCTAATAAAGTAAGCCTGATAAGGTTTGCATTTAGACGAACGAAACGTTTCTAAAAATGAAGATCTTGGAGTTTTAATTTCTACTCCTTTACTTCTTCTTAACTAATAGTGTGATTATGCACAGATATAACATCTTCATATGAAATATGGAGAGCGAAACGTACCTTTCATGTATCACATACAAACGTACAAAATATTTTAGATAGTGCCTCAAATAAAAAAATACCATTTTTAGAAAAAATATTTCTGTGTGTCTGTGTGTGTGTATGTGTGTATGTTGTCAGTCATACTTTAGGAACCTAACGGAAGATTTCGATAATTCTGTACTTAAAATATTTTTTATTTCGTCCTTGTGGCATCTCGGAACAAAATTTAAGTTTTGTACCTGACTCAGGTGTTTATAACGATGTTTATGGTCAAAAAACAGGTTTCTTACTTCTTTAAAGGTGTAAATAATCTATTTAGAATTTATAAATAGTAACATCTGGTAAAGCTTCAAAATACCTCTATTTTTAATTGTTAATTGTTTTGATAAAATATTTTGTTTAGTTTTTATCTACAAAATACCGAGATTTTTGGGGGAATTCCATCATGTCTTACATACTATGCAAATGATTTCGATAATTAAAGGCTTAAGACATTGGTTTTTATATCCCTGCATTAATAAAAAACAAAATTTTAAGTTTTATATCTAGTTTAGGTTCCTATAATAAGTTTAAATTTCCTATAAGAGATTGATTTCTACTTTTTGAGTTCAAAAATTCAGTTTCTAATAATTCAATAGTTGGATCTCATAGAGCAATAAAACAGCTTCAATGAAAATTAAAACAAATTTTTTTAGGGTATGTCGTTTTTTTATTGACATAAGCCTACAATTCTTTTTTCTTGAATCAGCCATATCTAGGAAACCCTCCAAATAATAATAATGAGCAAGGGCTTGAAATATTTCTTTTTATATCATTGTCTAGGTTTACAAAAAAACTTGACGCTCTATACCTTATTAAGGTTTTTACAATAGTTTTAAATCCTACTAAAACTGTTTTTGCTGTTTCAGGAGTAAAATAATTTTTATCTAATTTCGCCAATACTTAAATTCTATAGATAATTAAATAGCTTTATATGACTTAATTAGATTTGAACTACAAGATAGTTAAATAACGTATATGATTTTTGTTTAATACGTTATGATTATTTGATCAATTGTTTTTTATTCGAAAAAATTGTGACAAAATTTTTTGTACTATTCGGGTAAAAATTATAATGTTGCTTTGAAATTATTCTACATTATAGAGCACAAATACAGTTTTTTTTTACGTTTTAAATCATTCCAATATTTATGTTTATTTTTTTTTAGTTAAATGATTGCAGTAAAGTTGTTATGTAATATTTGTAATAATTTATTGGCAACGGTTTTTACATTGCACGACAACGTAAATATTAACTTGTTGTAAATTAACTCAATTATTACTGTATCAGCGGAGTAGCAGATTTGAATTGTATACTACTAACAAATTGCAGTCATTGCAAATAATAGGTTTCATGCGTACTAGATATGCAGATATTATGTACATATTAGTGAATAATACAATAAACAAAAACAAGGAGTATATCTTACAGTATTAAGAGGAACAACAGATTTGGACAAACTATAGTAATACCCACTGCAGCATTGTTAATAAAAAAAAAAACCATCAGTAGCTCCAACTTGTGTTTACATACAGAACAATGAACATCTGTGATAGGTACGGTGGATATATAATAATGCTGGCAGCCTGACTCTGTCAACACTATGATCCCAACTCCGTACTATGTACCTAAAGTATTGAAGAAATAGGTAATATTCGACTTGTACAGTATTATTGTGGGACACAGCAAGGTTGCTCTGATTCATTTATGGCTTAACAATGTCCGGTATTTGTATAAATAAGAAAAATCTTATACAGGCCAGTTGACTGCAGCACCCTAATCGATTTTATAGTAAATACATACCTAATTCCTGTTACACTTTCTAATAACTATGAGTGTTTGATGATTAGAGCGACCTTCCTAATGAAATAATCAACTATTTCTAAGAGTTTTATGTACTTTTATTTAGTGATGAAAAAGAAAAGTACGTAATGCAAAATGATAACTAAGTCGGTATAAGATGACCATCTGGACTTACATTATTAATTAACACAGTGATACATATAACATTTTATTTCAGAATATGTTCATTTTACTAAAAATGCGCGTAATTTAGTAATTTCTCGTGTGTGTGGCTATAAAGTTACTAACATTTTGTCACGTAACGTAATACATTCTTACGTAAAGGGCGTCCCTATAGTCTTTAGTACTGACTTACATTTATCACAGCTCTTTATCTAATGAAAAATGAACAACGGAATGGTCTTATTGATGTTTAATTCGCAATAAAATAGATTCACATGTTGTACTTTGTGTGTATCTATTTCAGTACACTTGAACAAGCAGCTGTTGTTAACGAGGCGCATGAAGTTATACATGAATCATCTGGTACTGCAAACTATATGCATGCCCTTAATGCCTATAACGAAAAAAATATGTATCATCTATACATCTCCTTTTACAAATTTTAACTGAAACACGAGCTCACCCGCCAATAAAAATCAGTCTTCTTACCTATATTTAACGATGTTTTTATAATATTTGTAACAGCGAAAAAAAAATTATCATATAAATATAAAATGATGAGTGTGCAACAAAGGATAGTTCTAACTCACTAAAGTATGTTTCACGTGTAAATCATACACTTTCAATCCAAAATATGTTAGTGATATCTTCAAAAATATTTTTATAGTTATAAATGTAATCGAAATTTTTCATATCACTTTATGTGATCAGCTGTTTCTTCGGAAAAACATGAAAGAAAAACTCAATTTTTGTCAAATTACGTACAAGTACGTTTTCTATGTCAAATGATAAAGTACCCAGGGTGAAAAGAAAGATAAGACGTTTTCTGCCCACTCTTAAACAAAAAATGGCATGAGGGATTAGGACCCCCGTTCGGAACGATGTTCCTATCGCTTTTTGGTAGACTTTTGCTGTATAGTCTTCATAATTTATATTATACAATAATATTTATGTATTAAGTTCATAGAGTTAGATTGAAAACAATTTAAAATGTGTATGCATACGTATAATGTATAAAATGCATAAAGATAAATTGAACACTGAATAATTAAAGATACTTAGGTTACTACCTAATAAGAAACTTGTTTTAAACATTTTAAGAATTCATACCTATTTCTATTTCATATTACCGTCAAGTACTGCAATAAGTTTTCTACAAAATTTTGGATCCTACTAAGCTGCAGCTAAAAAATTATAACATATTTAGTAGAGACTGACATGACTTGCGTCGCGATGCTCTCGAACATGTCTGATCCCGACCGATCGAGTAACCTAGCGTCAGGCTTCAGACACTGCATGGAGTAAACAACAAAGAAAAACACGTTGATTTTTATTCACAGTGTAAATATTGTGAAAATATGCTGTGGATTGTAAGCATTTTTTTTAAGTGCATTTTTAATTGTGTCATAAAGAAATGTATTTCAGTGACGTAAATTGATAAGGATTATCATGTCACCTGCGTAAAATTAAGTCAACTTAACATATAAAATAGTAGTAGTTTTTACTACATTAAAATATGTATGAAGTATTTGTTTCGCCATAAATGTAACAATTGATAAGTTAATGTTTCTGTATAGTTGGTAACTCTAATAAATAATTTGTTATTTTTTAACCGCAGGTTTTTGTGATCAATTATTCTTTAGAAAACTTCTATAATTATTTGACTGTAATATGAGATAAAGAGATATGAGGAATTTCAAAGTGTATAGCACAAATTTTCTATAAAAATAAGATTGCTTAAACTTTTCGAAATATTGTTAGAAATTTGCTGTATGGTTTTGTATTGTCATAAAAAAATAAGATTAATTTTTGTACGAAAGAGATGAATTTAACTTGATTGTTTTAGAATACAAAGAATAGTTCCGAATTCATATTAAAACCGTACAATAATATGTTTTTTAATCCTCTATATGTTTCACATGATTTGAACCTGTAGTATCAAACTCACTGGTTCTGGAGTTAAAACGGGGGTACGTTGTAAACACATATTCACGATAGGTGGTTAATTCTTTATCGTGCAAATAACTTTAAGACTACTTATTTACTCTGAGACAATCTCATCCTAAAGATAGAATCATAAGAGTTGTAAAAATTAAAAAATGTTAATAAAATATAGTTATGCTTCATAACAACGACGTTGTTTATTTTACCTCTTAATTAAGTGCATGTATTATCACAAACATGTACACGCACTAGACATCACCCTTTTATCTTGTGTGTACACTGTGCAGCACCGTGGGCTAGAATGCAAAATTTTTTTTTAATAAGATAACTCGTAACAGAAAACTATGATTTAAAATTTTTTTTCTTATTCTCAAGGGTGTAAATAGTAGAATATAGAAGATGTGGTCTTATGTGGTGCCATGACTTGGGAAGATGAGGGAAGGGGATAAAGACTCTGCCCGCAATTCACCTATAATCAAAAACCAAATTCATTCCTTAAAATAAATCATAATATTGTTTACTGAAAAGAACACACTAGTTTTTTGTAGATCTTAAAAGTTACAAATCCTAATATACATGATTATCACGAAGTGGCTAAAGGCGATATTTATATGGTGTCTAGACTGAACAAAATTGTAAATAATTTTTGTTTTGTATTAGGAATTTCTCTACATAAATAGTATCTCCTAAAAGAATTAGTTACACGTGACTGTCGACAGAATAACTCTTGATCTGATTGGTTGAGACTAGCTGAGAGCGGTAAAATTTAAAAACAAGAATTTGAAAAATTGAATAA
>JAPYYV010000453.1:0-32857 GCA_030522625.1 Copidosoma aretas
GTTACATGGAGATTATGTTGAAAAATAAAAAGAAATTTTTACAAAATTTATCGTTTTTCTTTTGTAGGCTAATTACTTATCGGACCACCCTCGTACACAAAAGTATTTGCAAATCTGCTAACTATCTTAAGATCTATAGTGAATGTAATTATTATGATGGGTCATAGGATTTTCTAAATGATTCCCATGATCTCTTGGTCTCGATAAAAATGTATTAAAAAACGAAATTTTCATATGAACTATTTTTATCATTTTAAAATTAGTAACTTTTTAAAATTACTTCGTTAAACATGTATTCTTACCTTTTTACAAATTTTAAAAGTGTACCCAACTAAGTAACAATGTAAAAGTGGTATGTATACAATTTGACTATTCTGGAAAAAAGTCTTATGAATTGACTATTTTACAATGCATACCAGAAAAATTTACCAATTCTAACGACAATTTTTACCAATCAGCGTTTACAGTGTCCTTGAATTTTAAGTTGAGTAAAATAATGACATGCTTACTGAAACAATTATTTTACGTGTACATTTTTGAATTGTTTAGTAGTTTTATGTAATTATATTATTTAAGTTGTTTATTAAACTATTTTTTTAGCAACATTTTAAATTTATTAAGAATTTTAAAATCCTCGAATATTTTAAGCAAAGAGTGCGTTTTTCTTTGAACAAAGCCATTATTTTAACCTATGATATAGTGCTTTTTTTGCAGATGTTTTATTCTTTTGCTAGAATTAAATCTTTTGTACAATTTTTTTGTGTTTAATTCATAAATTTTTGTATCCGAATATTAAAAATGTGTACTTTTTAATCTATCAGTTGTTTTCGACTATTTGAATAATTCAAGAGCTGTCAAAATTGTTTTTTTAGCGAGTATTTTATTCACGGATGAATTTTTAGTGCATTCTTGATGATAATCGTTTTAATACAAGAAGGTGGCAAAGTAAAACTATTTTTATGAGCAAGTATCAGTTGTGTTCGTCTACCGTTAACATCTATAGTGCGCGGTACTGATGAATTCAGCTGGTGGTTGAAAACAAAACGAGTTCGTTTCCCTTACTTTTTCCTTTGAATTCCTTCCTTTTTCTATATCGTTAAGATCAATCCGCCAAGTATGGATTTGGGATAGTAGCAAAATCATATTTGAGCTGTTGTATTTACGTATGCATTTTAAGTTGTAGTACACATATATGCATATCGTTTGGAAAATTAGTATTAATCTAGTAAAACTTTAAAATAGTTTTACTTTGCCATCTGCGAGTGTTGTATTCCATAAGCGCTATTAACGAAGATAATTAATGTTATCAAAAGAAACTTCCCAGAGTGTGTTAGTATTATGATATTTCTCGCCATGTTAATACTCAAAATTTAGACGCCAAATATATAGTCCTAAAAAATTTATCTTCATGGTCGTAGATCTACACATTATTGCACTTTAAGGTAGTACATACAATTAAAAAGGCTTATAACCTATATATACATAGTACTAAATATGTAATAATCAATAAAGTAGATGATTAACATTTATTAGCAACAAAATTAATTTCATATCAAAAAAGAATACTTAAAAACTTATAAAAAAAATATTCTAAATTTGCATACTGCATGTTCGGGTACTGTTACGTATAAAGACAAACTCAATAAATGTCATAAAACATTTTCGTTTTTCATCCGATTTCCATTTGTCAAAGCTTGGATTCTTTCTTAAACGATTTTGAATAAAGGTATCGAAGAAATTTTTGAAAATATGTAATGCATCAGAAGCATAAGTACTATTGTTTATAAAATATTTTGTAAAATGTATAATCAATGGTACCAAACTTTTTACACATAACATATGTTAAAAAATTCCTTCGACAACTTCATTTAAAATCGTTTAAGAAAGAATCCAAGCTTAAAAATGGAAATCGGATAAAAAACAGAAATGTTTTATAAATTTTATCAAGTTTATCGTTATACTTAACAGTACCTGAACATGACACGTGAAAAATTAAAGAAATACATTTTATTTAACACTTTAATTATATTTCTTTGATATAAAATTAAGTCCGTTGCTAGTAAATGTTAACCATCTACTTTAATAATTACTAAAGATCATTTTCTTGTTTTAGCTGTTCAAATTTGAATGAAGAAAAAATTTTAACAGCTCAAACCAGAAAATGATTTTTAGTAATTATTAAAAACGTCGCTGTTTGTCGAATCGAATAAAAAGTACTGTACTAAGTATCTGAAATTAAGTGCTAACTATGGCTTATAAACCTCCTTAAATAGTTCTAAAATTGTATGGTTTACTATGTAATTAATAATATTAATAGTAATTATTCGTAATTTAAATAACTAAACATCAAAATAACCTGCAAGTCATTTAAATTACAAATATCGCAAGAATCATTTTAAAATTGTCATAAAATCACAAAAATCGGGAACAACTTCATCTCTGTATATATATACTAAAGGCATCACAAATAATTTAAAAATAAATATATTTGAATTTAATTAAACTCCTGTGCTACAACTTGTTCGATTATTCAATATTTAATATGTAGAACGCGGCTTCTATACTCGATTTTTCGAACAGAATTATTTTTAAGCGTCTGTGTGTGTGCAATAAACTTGCACCCACACATGCATACGCATTGACTTTATACGAGGACAAAACGAATCCCATTCTTTTTCTCCTATCTTTCAAATTTTTCCTTTCGTACGCTTCACGCTCTTTATTAACGGAGGCACCAAGTATGAATTTCAACAGAGGGTTGAACTTGCTTGGTATGAAGTCAATGCGTATGCATGTGTGGGTGCAACGTTATTGCACACATACACACGCTTAAAAATAATTATGCTCAAAAAATCAAGTATAAAAGCCGCGCTCTATATATTAAAAATAAATATACTTAAAAATAGTACGATGAAATCATTTGAAAATTAAATATGTTATAATCAAAGGTATCAGGAATACCAGATATGGCCGTTTATGAAATATCTGTGGAGCAGTTTTTTTAAGTCTATTATAACGTCTGTTTTTCACGGGGTTAGCCTATACCGCCCATGTTAAAGAGTCCGAATGATACCTAAAAAATGACACGATAAATGTGTACGAAATTTTAACCAGGTATACATAGCAATCTTACGAAGTGAAACCCAAATTTCAGTACAATCCTGTTGATGGTCGATTCTTGGACCGATTTCATTAATTTTTAAATAGACACTAATTACGTTACTTTGAAGTGCTTAAATTTTAGCAAGCTAAAGTCTCATAAAAAACTATGAATTCCCATAGGTTCCGGCACAAATTTTTTTTGAGCGCACTGGTTGATATGGAATGCCGTATATATATATGTATTCATAATACTAGTGGAGCTTTACGCCTCCGTACGCTTTTCGCTCCAACGCCTCACTCCTCGACGACGACTTTCAGTAAAGCACTAGATTTTTGATAAGTTTTTAGAGTATCATCTATGTTAAAATCTGTATCCATGAAAGATTTAATATATAGAGTACTGTAACTGAAAGTCAAGAAAGGTTAATAAATAAAATATAAAACTTTAAGGGGATTATTACCGTATAGTCCGTTTCAAAAGTTGTTTGTAAAAAAATTTTCTAAAAATGATTACCCTTGAAAAATGATGTAAACTATTTAATATTGTAGTATGAGATAGTACGAAATGGTAAAAAAACCAAAACAGACTGAGACCGTCGAACTTTTTTATCTTTGACGTGCCATTAGCTGTATTATCCCCTAATCTTGTAGAGGAGTGGTAAAATAACAGAATAGAACGGTTTTTTTACGCTAAATTTTTTTCATCAACAAATGGCGGGTGGTTTGAGACGATAAAAACCTGTTTTTTGCGTTATGTTCGTAACTCTAGTAAATAATCAAAAAAGTTTAGAATAAATGTTATAGGCGTTAGAAATATCTAAAAAATGGCGTTTGTTTAATTGATATCGGTCAAAAACTGTTTTTGCAAAGATACAAAAACCACCAACAAGTAATGTTTCTTAGTTTTGCAATAACTTTCGCAATAATAATGTTGCAGTTTTCATACTTACTCTAATTTATCTATTTTTGTGCTCAATTAACACCCTAAACCTGAATTTTGTAAGATAAATAGTTTTTGCAAAATTCTATTGAGCAAGTAAAAAGGTGTTTTTGCAAGTATTAAATTTTTCATTCGAATGCAGCCGCATTTGAATCTTTCGGAAAGCTATGTACTCTTGAAGAAATCAAGTGTACAGAAAAAATTTTTAGTCAATTATTTTAAAAAAGAGATCTCAAAATATTGTTATAACTGGTTAATGATATTACGCTATAAAAAAATGAATTAACTTTTGCCGTTTTTCATCTAGAGACATGCGTTTTCAATATTCGTTTTCCTAGCATTTTTCTACAAATAAAAAAAAATGTACAGTGTCAGAAGAGGAATTTGCGAAGAAAGGAGTTAAACTGTGTTTTTAGAATGTGACAAGGCTAGTAAGTAAGGAACAGGATGTATGAGACTACTTGAAGGAGTTTGGATGTATAGATCTGACAGAAACTTGGATAGAAGAGAGCTCGTGGGTAAAGTTTGAAAAAAAGCTACCGAAAGAGTTCACATGGAGGTGATGTTATGCAACCCATACAAACGTGAAAGGAAGAGCAAAAGGACGTATACTAACATATGTAAGAAAGTGTAGTGAGATCAAAGAGAAGAAGTATCAGGAATAGTCTAAAAGTGTGGTTCTTAATAAAGTAATTATAAATGGTAAAGCCTGAAAACTGATAACGATGTCCAACCAGGACACTAGGAAAACGTTAAAAACAATAAAAGACAATATGGAGTCAAGGAGTAAGAAAATTTTGATGATAGGAGGAGACTGGAGTGCGAAAACAGCGGAAGAAGGTGGTGCATGTTCACCTAGCGGAACAGATGGGAAGGTGAGTGTGGTTAGAATGTATAAAATAAAGCGGTCAGAGGATTATTAAACACAGAAGGTAGAATACCAATTCATGGCATAGAAGAAGAAGAAGGCTGGTTTATACTGAACAGCAGCAAAGGGGAGAAAGGACAAGTCACACATATAGACTCGAAAGGAAAGTCAGGCATAGACTACTTGATAGTGAGTTAAGAAGGATCAGATGAAGTTATAAAAATGAACATAGGAATAAGCATAGATTCTGATTACTTACCACTGCAAGCAACTGTTAAAGCTAGAAACCTGAATATAGAACTAAACAGAAACAGAAGAAATAAGGTAATCAAAAGATTGACTAAAAGAATAATTTGGTCAGAAGGAGCAAGACAAAAATGTATAAAAGGTTTTGAAAATTGACGAGGAAAGCAGGGTATTACAGAGGAGATATGGGTAGGAATAAGAAAGAAAATCGACGAGGTGATTCCTAAGAAAAGGACACGTAAACTAGAGTGGAACACTAATCATAAATTATAGGTGGATGAAGTGTGGTCACAGAAGAAAGAAGAAATAAAAAGGAGCATGAGGTCTTTGAAGAGAAAGAAATTAAAGAGAGAGAAGTTCGTGAAAATTAGGAAAGAATATAAGCACTGGTGTACAGAGAGAAGAAAGAAACTAGAAAAAAGGAAGAGCTTAAAATTAAAAACGTAAAAACAGAAGCAGAAACTTGGAAGTACATAAACAGGTTTAGAAAATCAACAACACAGCTGGATGAGTCAATAAGCATAGAGGAATGGAAAGTATATTTTATGGGCAAACTGGACGCTAAGCATAAAAAGATACCATTCCTACTGGATTTAAACATAAGTCAAGAAGAGGAAAGTGAGATAACTAAGAAGGAAATAGTGAGACAAATCTTAAGGTTCAAAGGTAAGAAGTCCCTAGGCCAAGATGGCCTAGAGAATAAGGTGTAGAGATTCATGCCAAATACGCTTTGAAACTGCTTCTGGAACCTGCTATTCATGACATGGAGAGAATAAATACCAGGCAGTTGGAATGAAGGTGTCATAGTTCCAATTCTCAAGAAAGGAGACTCATACAGTGTACAGAATTACAGAGGAATAACTCTAATTAGTACAGCATACAAGATAAATGCAATCGTTTGAAATAAAATGGTTGACTCAAGAGGTGGATGGCAAGCTGGAAGAAAATCAGTTCGGTTTCAGAAAAGGAAGAGGTGCTACGGACGCTTTTTTGTGATGAATCATCTAATCGATAAAAAAGTAGGTCAAAAGACTGAAAAGTCATTCAGCTGCTTTGCATACCTAACAAAGGCATTCGATAAAGTGGGCAGACTAGAGCTAGCAAAACAATTGGACAAGTGGTAATTAATAACCTTAATTTTAGGATAATGGAAACATATATTGAAACGCAGAACTAAGCACAAGCTGGAAACCAGAAATCGACCCCATTTGAAGAAAGGGCTGAGACAGGGATGCCTCCTCAGCCCAACTCTATTCAATACCTACATAAGCGACCTGGAAGAGGTTCTAAGAAAAGGAGTATTAGGAGGAATGAGAGTAGGAGAAAACAAGGGATGGTCAATAACTTATGCTGATAACATTTTTTTTATAGTGGATTTTGAAGAGGACTTAAAGAAAATGCTGCAAAGGTTCAAGAAATTTGTGAAGAAGAAAATTAATTTGATATCAAAAGAACAAAGGTATTTGTGTTTGAGAAAAAAAAAAGGGAAAGATAGGAAGTGAAACTGGGGTGAGGAACCTATAGAGTAGTGAACAAATTTGTACAGTTAAGATAGACCCTACAGAAGAATGGCTATGTAAATAAGCATTTGAAACAGAGAAGAAAGAGGGCAGTGATGGTGATGACAAGTACATGAAGTATTGGTGAGAGACTGTTCAAGAGCAACTACAAAAGGAGGTTTATGATGTTTTCGGCACTGGTGGAAAGTGTTGCCCTGGTAGGTGCTGAGTGGTGGGGCTGGAAAGTTTACGAAGGTCTTCATAGTATGAAAACAATACATATGATGTAGACACTGGACTTAGACAGGAACACACCCAATCACATACTAATTGAAGATACCAAAATCACAGAGATTTCAAAAAAATCCTGTGGAGGGCGTCAAATCACGAGTGGAAGGCGATGAGATCCAACAAGGGTCTAATTATTAAGTGTATAAGAAAAAGAAATAAATCAAGAGTAGCAGAAACAGATATTTTTCGGAAAAACAAGAGAAGTTAAATCTTAGAAATAAACAGTGGGCCAAGTATTACGGCACATGAGAGAAGCTTTAAGGACTTTGTTGAAACTACGGTTAAAAATTTCATCATTAAAAAAAACGGGAGAACAAAGAGAAAAAATAAGAGATCAAAGGAACTGCAAAGAATATGAAAACCTGGTAAGTGAAATGGTACCAGACTACCTAATGAATAACATGAACTGTAAGGAAAGATCATTATTGCCTAGATACCGGTGTGGCAACGCAGTCAAAGCAAAAAGTTACTAGAAAAGCGAGGAGGAGAAGCAATGTCATATTTCCAACAGTGCAATAAATAAATACAGAAACCGACGCGTTAAGCGAATGCAGGAAAACAAAATGCAAAAAGATATGTATAGAATCCTGGACAAAAAGGGAAAGGATATGAAAATAATTGAAGAAATACAAAAGGTCAGAGAGGAAGCAAGAAAGAAACTAGAAGCGTTGAGACAAGCATAAAACAGTGAGAAATGGTAAGAGTACGGTCAATGGCAAAGAGTGTAGGCAGAGGCAGACATAGTTACTATAAACAGGAGACATGTAAACTAACTATTGAAAGTATATCGAAGAAGAGAGAAATCGATACAGAAACATCGATATGGTCAAAATCAAGCACACGGTTCATTGACAAGAGAAAAGGATAAAGTTCGAGCAAGAGTAAACAGATGAACACAAGAAAAAAGGGGCCAAAAGTAAGCATGAAAATGAGGATAAGAAAATGTGAGGCAGATCATGTAAGGAACTTGAGCCAAGAACAGAAGGAGGTAATGAAGATGAAAGGTTTGCTGGGAAGAATCTTGACGGAAATAAAGGAGCACAAAGAAAGGTTAGAGAAGACATAAAGCCAGACGATGGGGCTTAAAAAAGAAAACAGAAAACTAAGAGAAGAGAACAGGTCAATCGGGAGAGAAATGAGGGATTTAAAGAGAATGACAGAGGCAGCGAACGAGGAAACAGAGGACGTAGACTCAGACAGTGCAGCTAACATCATACCTGAATGAACAGCTGAGGAGAAGTTGGTGAAGGAAGCGATTCTTCTAGAATGGATGAGACATTCCAGAATTGATATAGCAGAAATGAAAGCAGAAACAGAAGAGTGGTTAAAGAAGAAATCCAAGAAGACTTAGTAAAGATTATCGAGAAAGAAAATCTAAGTCATGCAGTTCAATGATTAAAAAAAAAACTAAGAAGGCATCTGTAATGCGATATAGAGTATATAAGAAAGGAAGAGGCTAACAAGGCTAGTCTATAGCGTAAGAGGGTCAAAAAGAGGTTGTGATGAATGAAGTGAAAAGAAATTAAATTATCAAAAAACAAGGCTATGTGTAGTATAATAGGTAAATTGTAAGAAAAGTACAATTAGATATATGCAAACTTAAGTAAATAATGTTTTTGTTATAAGTAGCAAAGCCAAACCCCATTGCATAATCTTTCGTAAAAAGAAATCATTAAATAAATAAATAATAATAAATAAAATGGTAAAAGAATAAAACTAAGTGTATAAATAGCGTTATTAATTATAACACGATTTCGCGGATGAGCGCTTTTAGTGCGGCGTGTACTAGTGTGAGAGAACGAAGGAGTAATTTCCTCTAAATCTTCATTTAGATTAATAAAATATTCAATATATTCTAGGATATTAGTTTCGAATGAAATTATTGTTTATTAGAAATATTAAATTTTACTAAAAATTTAATAAATTTTTGCATGAAATAATGACATATTTTATTAGTATATTTTGTTTGTAGGTACTTGAATACATCATTATTCATGTATAACATTATATCCATATATTTCATGTATATATCGGGGATATTTCTTAGTTGTAAGGAAGATAAACAATTTATATTAATATGTAATAGAGCGTATATAAGGTCTGCTCAAAAAATAAGGTGAATTTTAAATTTCGCGGGCTACATATATTCGATTATCGATTTCTCTTTTTGTTATGATGGTAAGCTCGTCTCGAACATATGTTCACAGTTTCAGCTATATAGCATATTTAGTTTGTTTGTAAGAGGCATACAAGTTAGAAGTGATTTGCGTGTTCAGCGATTTTCTGCTGTCCAAAAAAATGGATCAAAGAATTTGCATTCGATTTTGTGTAAAAAATGAAATTAAGTGCTCGAAAACACTTGAAATGTTGACAGTGGCATACGGTGAGAATACTTTGAGTCAAAAAAATGTTTACAAGCTTTTCACAGAAGGTCGAGAAGATGTGAATGACGACGATTGCCATGGACGCCCCAGCACATCAACAACCGATGAAAATGTTGAGAAAGTGAAGGAAATTGTTATGGAGAATCGTCGAATCAGTATTAAAGAAGTTGCTGAGGATGTCGGCATATCGGGTGGCTCATGCCATGCCATTTTTTCATAAATATTGGGCATGAAGCGTGTGACAGCAAAGGTCGGTCCAAAATTGCTGAATTTTGACCAAAAAAACCGTCACATGAGCATCACTCAGGAATTGTTGAATGACGTCAAAGGCGATCTAGATTTGCTTAAAAGGGTTATAACTGGTGACGAATCATGGGTATATGGTTATGACATCGAAACCAAAGTCCAATCGTCTCAATGGAAGAA
Source organism: Copidosoma aretas (assembly GCA_030522625.1). Classification (NCBI taxonomy): domain Eukaryota; kingdom Metazoa; phylum Arthropoda; class Insecta; order Hymenoptera; family Encyrtidae; genus Copidosoma; species Copidosoma aretas. The sequence goes on from JAPYYV010000453.1 coordinate 9,757, forward strand.
CCTAGGTTGTGCTGACTGTTTTTTTCGATTACTGTGGCGTAGTGCATCAGGAGTTCTTATCACACGGTCGTACAGTCAATAAGGAGAATTATCTTGAAGTTATGCGCCGCTTGCGAGAAGCAACATGAAGAAAACGTCCGGAATTGTGGAAAAACAATTCATGACTTTTGCATAACGATAATGCCCCTGCTCACTCGTCATTGCTTGTTCGTAATTTTTTGGCCAAAAACAACACCGTAATCAAGCCTCAGCCACCGTATTCACCAGATTTGGCCCCCTGCGACTGTTTCCTGTTCCCAAGATTGAAAAGACCCATGAAAGGACGGCGTTTTACGACGATTGAGGAGATACAAACCGAATCACTGAGAGAGCTCAAGGGCATACAAAAAAGTGCATATCAGAACTGCTTCGAGGATTGGAAAAAACGCTGGCACAAGTATATTATATCTAAGGGGGACAACTTTGAAGGGGACAAAATAGAAATTGATGAATAAATAAATATTTTTTGAGAAAAATAAGAATTCACCTTATTTTTTAAACATACATCATATTTATATATGGGGTATTCAACGTGAACGGAAACAAAACAAAAAAAATTACTCTCCAATCTTTGGAAATCAATAGTACTCTATGAGAAAACCATACTGGAATTTTTTCAGATTGTTTGAGCAGCACCCTTGCCGTCAGCGACGGTCACAATTTTGAAATTTTTTCTTGGACCGCGAACTTCTTGATTTCGGAGACAAATCAATGCGTATTGAAAAAAAAAAAAAAAAACAATCAAAATATTATTATCAATTTTTAGGTTAGTTTAACTCTTTGTTTATAGGTTCTAAGTTTTAAAATTAATTTTTTTTAAAAGTATGACACTTTTTATTAATTTGTTTTTTTTAGCTCATTATCGAATAACTTTTGGTTTATGATGGGCAAAGGTAAAATGTTGGCGCTACAGGACGCTAAATGTTAAAAAACACAGGTCCTACGTTATATCTTGTTCCACATGACGAAAAAATGTGTTAAAAGTATTTTTTGATATTGAATAAGACGCGTAATACGATTTCAGTGTCAAATTTGGTACATTCAAAATGGTGGATCCAATATGGCGGCCGATATTTTGAAATTATTGAATTTTGCAAATTAAAAAGTAAGCCGATTATCTACGTAAAATTTTGAATCGAAAATGTCCTTTGAAAAATTTTCGTGAATCACGTCATTTACGAGAAAAAAATCCGTTAATCTTTGGAATTCTTCGACTTGACATATTTCGATTATAGGTAATGTGATTAAGAGTTTTTTATACAGTATATCCTTAGTCACTAGGGTCACTGATTACAAATCTAATGTCGGGTTGATAAAATTTAACATAGCAGATCCAATATGGCAGCTTGTATGTTTGAAATAGACGAATGTTCCAACTGAAAAAAGTAAGTCGTAATCTAAATTGAATAATAAGTCATATTTTCAAAAGAGCTAGTGCACGCTTATTTTTTCTTTGTGTTTACATTATGTTGTGTGGCTCCTGATTATTTTCTTTTTTGATATGGCTGGTCGCTTGATTGCGAGCTCTCCTTGTTCGACTGGACTAGTGAACTTCAAAGGAGTTAGTGGAAAAAGCTATCAGACTTGTATATCTATGTATATGTTGTAGCCATAAATGTCGCACGCAGGCCTGTGTTAATATTATGGGATGAGGCAACCAGTCAGCAGCCGTTCCATGATTGTACGCTAACTTCCTTGAAGCTAGTGAATTTCTAGTGAGAAAGAACAAGATGCGCGAGAGCATACCACTGTTGGGAAAATCAATAGAATGTTGTACATAATTTTTTAGGGTGTGCTAGTAAAATTCTACTGATTCGCCCAACAGCGCAGCACACCTTATATCTTTATCTCACCATGGGTGCGTCCATGCGCTAAGATGTGCCGCAACTGTGTAAACTAGGCCTTGGAGTACCGTCTAACAAAACACTACAATGACTGGTATCTGAGAGACACCGTATCGATGGGAAAATGATAACTCACGTCCATCGCCACGATGTCATTTCGACAACTGATCTTTTTTAAAACGGATAACTATAAGACATACTGGCGCTGGACATGTGTTAACATTTTCCCTTCTATACGTTATTAATGTTCTCAGTGTTTTGTAGGGTACCTTTCATTCACATTCTGTTTCTGAGGGTTCGATCGCCTCCTTCGATATCGCGATCGAGTTCGAGTTTTGACTGTCAGTTCCCGTGTACGGGGGGAAGTACGATACATTTTCGTCACTTTTTTGTGCACATCTTAGGTAATGTGACAGTCAAAACTCAAAATCGATCGTGATATTGTAACTTAGTGTGCGGTTATAATTATGAGCAGGTAGCTACTTTTTTCCAAAACAATTACCTACATACAAGAACATATATTACCTATTATTATCGAAATCTGTCGAGTCAAAGAATTTCACGTATGAACGAATTTTTTTCTCGAAAATGACGTAATTTACCAAAATTTTGCAAAGGACGTTTTCGATTTAAAATTTTACGTAGATTATCGTCCTATTTTTTTTATTTGAAAAATTTATCAATTTTAAAAATATTGGCCGCCATATTTGATCCACCATTTTGAATGTACCAAATTTGACACTAAAATCGTATTACGCGCCTTATTTTACATCAAAAAATACTTTCAACACATTTTTTCGTCATGTGGAACAAGATATAACGTAGAACCTGTTTTTTAACATTCAGCGCCCTCTAGCGCCAACATTCCACCATCGCTTATCATAAACCAAAAGTTATTCGATAATGCATATGATAAGCTAAAAAAAAAAAATCAAACAAAAAGTGTCATACATTTGAAAAAATCAAGTTCAAACTTGAAACCTGTAAACAAGGGTTTAAACTAACCTCAAAATTGTTTTTGATATTTTTATTTTATTCTACAGAAAAAATGTTAACAATTTGTATTTTATGTTTTTTTTTTAACACGCATTAATTTGTCTCCGAAATCAAGAAGTTCGCGGCCCAAGAGAAATTTCAAAATCGTGACCGTCGCTGATGGCAAGGGTATTGGTCAAAAAATCTGAAAAAGTTCCAGTATTGTTTTCTAATAGAGTACTATTGATTCACAAAGTTTCGTGAAAAAAATTTTTTTGCGTTCCCGTTCACATGGAATGCCCCATTACATATATATATATAATATTAAATATGAATAATCTCTTATTATTAAATATTAGAAATGAAGAAACATGTATTGTAAATTATTATATTTAATTGCTAGCAATTTAATTGTTGCAATAGTGGTTAATTATTATTCTATATAATTTTTGTATATCGCATAGTTTTATAGGTGCGAGAACATAATTATTATTAATGTAAAAAACCGGTATTTCCTGAGAACGATCGGGGTCTCTCCTCATGGAATGCTGATACGTACGAAGCTGAGCCAAATCCTGCTATGCTTTCATAATGTAAAAAACTTGTATAAATTGTCTTACATTGATCTGATAAATATTTATGAATGCTTTTTTTCTCTTACTTGCTTGTGTTTTGTATTTTATCAGCTAATGAATACATATATCTTTTAAAATATCATTCGAGTTATTTATTATTGAATAAAAAAAAAAATTGAATGATTCAGTAGAAAAAAAATTTATAATACTTTTATATACTTTTAATAAACTTTTAGTGGATTGTAATATTTATTTCGTTTACGTGGAGAAAAAAATTATTTATTCAAAACAACTTATTAATAAACTAATGTAAAATGCATTCTAAAACAAGCAGGAAACATCTCTAAGGTACATGGGTCATCCAAATTTTTATTACAGTTGCTAATAAAAATTTATCATCTTATAACTTGAGTAATAATATACGTCCTGTCAAAAAATGAGATGATTCCGGTGTCTCGTATAAAAGATATTTGAATCCGATGTCTGTGTTTTTTTTCCCTGTTATACGTGGCATCTTATGGGGAGGTACGTCATGTTCATTACTATTTTGACTTTTCGTCATGAAAAATATACAGTTTTATTCAAAAAATTAATATGTTATAGTTTAACATTTTAATAATATTATATTTTTATTTCAGAATAATCTTGTGTCTAGTAGTAGAGATATTAACATATGAAGTAAAAATAAAGTCATGGAAAGAAAATATATAACGGAAAATGAAAATGAAAATACTTATTTTCTAAGTTACTAATTGAATATATTAATAATAAAGTAATAATATGAAGTTATAAGACCATTTGAAATATTAAACAATATTTTAAACGAACTAATAGTTAAATTATTTACTAAATTATCCTTTTTCCCAACAGATGGCGTAGCTCTCGTGACTGATCTACGATGACTATATTTTAACTGCCATTCAGTGTCATATTTTATTAGCGTACTGTTAAAGCATGCATATTATGCTAGCCTAGCCCCACAATGTTTTTTTTTAATTTTTTGCCTTTAAAACGAGTTGGAAAAATTGTATGAATTTATAAAATAATATCTGTATCGAAAGTAAGCAATGAAATGGTCATAATAATATTATTATACAGCGGCATTAGAAATTCGAAAATTTATTACTGAGTGTACTATTTTCCGACACCCTTCCCTGTCTTTGGCTACGTTTAACCACAACCTATTATTTAACTTACACATTTCTCCAAGGGTTTCTAACATCTTCTAACATCTAAGGGGATCTTTCCATCTTTGTTTTGTTCTGCCAAGTGGTCTAGTTACCTCTGGTTTCCCGATCATGATTCTCTATGCGGTTCTTTGCACTCCTATTCTAGCAACGTGTCCAGCCCATCGCAGTCTACGTGCTTTTAATACCCGGCTTATACTTGTACCCCCACATAATTCCTCGACCTCCATATTATGCAAGATTCTCCATTTTCCGTTGACTTCGTCACTTTTTGCACGAAATATTTTTCTGAGTACTTATCTCTCGAATACTTCGAATTTTTTTTCTTGGCTTTTTCTGATTGCCCACGTTTCGCTTCCGTACAGCAGGGCCGGCATTATAATCGCTTTATAGATACATTTTTTTAGATGTTTGGAATTGAGTCGAGATTTCAACTGTTTACTAGCCCCATAATTACAAGCGTTCTCTGATTGTAATCTCTGTTTAATCTTGTCCCGGAAAGCATTAGTATTAGTAATATTAACTGCAAGATATTTAAATTTTAAAACTCTCTCGAACGATTTTCCCCCTACTCTCAACGTGGTTACACTCGGATCATTTACTCTACTGTTAATCATGTATTTCGTTTCTGCTTCGCTTATTTCGAGTCCTGGCTCCACCACTTTTTCGATAAATTTTCCCGTGTTTCGTATTATAATTTCCGCGTTGCCGCCCAGCATATTTAAATCGTCCGCGTATTCCAGTATTTGAGTGGTTCTGTTTAGAGTTATACCACTTCCATCTTCTTAAACAGTTCGAATTACGTTTTTTAAAACTAAATTGAACAATAACAAAGATAACGCGTCCCCTTGTTTTAAATTCTCGTGTATTTTAAATAATTCAGACAGTTTGTTTTTAACGCGGAAACTCCCTCTGCTGTCTTGCATGCAAATGCATATCGGTGCTACTAATTTCTCCGGAACCCCAGAAGACCAGGATATAGTACATTTTTTATTTGATTATTGAGTCGTACGCTTTTTTTAAGTCCATAAACAGTTGCCTGAATTTCTTGTTTAACTCCCATTGTTTTTCTATTATTGGTCTGATTGTGAATATTTGGTCAATAGTTGATCTGTTACGTCTGAACCCACATTGATAGTATCCTATGATATCTTACGCGAAGGGGGTTAATCTGTCCAAGAAGACATTAGATAAAACTTTATAGCAGGTCAAAAGTAATGAAATACCCCTGTAGTTATTACAGACAGACGTCTCCGTTTTCTTAAAAATCGGAATTATGACTGATTCGGTCCCTTACCTGGGCATTCGTTTCTCCCTTCAAATTTGTTTATTAAACCGCGTATCTCTATACTCAACCGTTTCCCCCCGCCCTTAATCAGCTCCTTTGGTATACTGCCTATCCCTGCCACTTAATTGTTCTTAGGTTTACGGATCGCTTGCTCTACTTTTCCAAGTGTCGGTTCAATTACCTCTATTTTGCGGTAAAAATATCTTGAGGCTCCCTATTCTCGTTATTTGCGTGGACATTAAGTAATTCATTAAAGTAGTTTTTCCATCTCGTTAATGCTTCCCCGTCATCCACAATCATATTACCATTTTCCTCTGTAATAAATACATTTCGATTCTGATAACCCTTTCTAGTCGCATTAATTCCTTGGTACATTTTACGCGCATTCTTTTTTTTTGTAATTTTTCGTTAAAGCAACAATTTTATTTTTTTTCAATTCATGTTTCCCTTCCCTTACCACCCTGCTTGCTGCTGTTCTACTATTTCCATAGTTTTCTAGAGCTAGTTCATCCTTACTGTTCAGGTATACTATCTAGCCTTTCCGCGGACCTCTATCAACTTTCTACACTCGTCGTCGAACCACGGCTTGTCTTTTTTCGGAAATTTGTGTCGCACTATCTTGTTTCCCGCTTTCTTGATCACATTTTTTAAATTTTCCCACTTTTCATCGACTTCTAGTTACTGATCTAACGTTCCCGCCACTTGATCATCAATGCAGTTAATCATTTCTTTTCGGTACTGTATGAGTTTATTGAAGTCTTTTAGCTTTTCTAGAGTGAATTTTTTAAAAATTTAGTTGAGTGATGCTTTTCAGCTACTGTTAGAGGCGTGCTAACCTTAGCTATTACCTGCAGGAAATGGTCCGAATGGCAGTCAGTCCCCTATATGACTTAACATGAAGAATGTTGGAGCTATGTCTCTTATCAGTTAATATATGATCGATTCGAATCTTAGTCATGCCGTCTGGGGACGTCCACGTTGTATTATGGATATCGGGATGTTTAAATTCAGTGCTCTTAACAACAAGGTTTTTTGATACCGCGAACTCGATAACTCTTGTACCATTATCATTACTCAGCTCATGGAGGCTCTCTTTTCCGATGGTTGTTCGAAAAAGATCTTCCCAGCCAATTTTAGCGTTGAGATCTCTTAGTATTATATTGATATCAAATGATGAGCTTGCGTCGTATATTCTTTCTAATTCCGCAAAGAAACATTCTTTAATATCATTCTCCTCTTCTTCCGTCGGCCCGTTGACATTGATAAGCGTATGATTGTACCATTTGTTATGCAGACGTAAGTACGAAATTCTCTCATTTACTACATTAAATTCTTTTATGTTCGTTAATAGTTCTCTTTTGACAAAAAAACCCGTTTCCAGATTACCCCTTACACTTTCACCATGCAGGAAGATATATTTACCTACTTCCATTTGTCCTTCCTTCGGTAGCCTAACCTTTTGAATCGCCGCGATGTCAATGTCGTATCTATCAAGGATTTCGCTAACTACGTTGATCGCGCCTGTTCTAAAAAATGTCCTAACACTCTACGTCGCTAATTTGTAATCATTTCCCAGTTTTCTGTTATTGAGTTGGTTAATAGAACGGTCATATTGTCATAAAATCCGTGAAAGGGTGTTTACACTTTCAAAAAAACTCAATCAACTCAGTACAATCAAAGGGGCTATTCGAAAACTCCGGCCTCGATCGGATATTTTTGAAGAATCTCAAAACTAGGGTGTATGACGTTTAAAATACTATACAAATAAATCATCAATATGTCGAAATATCGAGAGTCTAAGCACACTTTATTCAATAAACAAAATATTTATTCAGAACTGACAAACAGAAGTGTACCTACTGCTTGATGAATATTTATTGAGTTCAAGTAAATATTTATTTAGCAAATTGTCGAGAACGTGGAATATTTATTTCGATTACGTAAATGTGCGGTCTTCTCTGCATCAATACTTATTTGAATAAAACAAAATAAATCATTTAGTTTAAATTCAACTTCCGTACTAAATTTTTTGTAAATTAATTATTATTATGTACATCGAATACAAACTCGATAATTCGAAGATAATTATTTTTGTGTGTGTGGGTACAATTGAATTGCACCCACGCATGCATACGCACTTTACTCCATACCAAGTAAGTCCAACTGTATGTTGAAATTCATACTTGGCGCTCCCATTACAGAGCGCAGAGTGTATGGATAAGAAAAATTTGGAAGCTAAAAGAAAAAGGAGAGGAATCGTTTCGTCCTCGACCGCTAGCTGGGACTCATCAGTGTGGCGGAACAGCGATCTCAGCCACATACGACGACTAATACTTGCACTGATACGCATATTAACCGCAAGGGCGGAATTGATACAGCGTGTCAAGAAAATTTCGTCTGAATTAACGAGTTTGTATTGAAATTTCAACATATACGTATAAGTTACTTTTTTGTATTTGTACAAATAATGTATTTAAATCAAAAAAATATTTTTTCAGAAGTATTTAAATAAATATTGTATCAGTTAAAGTAAGCTTCTAACTGAATGGAACAAATATTTATTCAGAACATTAAAAATGAAAACTCTATTATATTTATAAATATATATTTTACTTTAGTAAACCTATGCTTGGTTTTCAATAAACATTTTATGATTTTAAATAATGATTTATTTAACTGAAATATTTTACTCAACGAGAAGAGATTGTACCTCACCAAATAATTATTTATGTGATTCAGATGATTCAAAATCAATTTAAATAAACAGTTATGCGAATCAAACAAATTATATTCAAACAAATGCATTTATTAGAATTAAAGAAAATTTTTTATTGGTGTATTAACCAACTGGATTTCATCTTGATAATTTCTTTTGTGTCAGTTCAATTAATAAAAAATAAAAATGAAATCCGTTTTCGAAGAATGACTCTGGGAGGGCTCTCTAGAAGCTGTAATGGACTATACCTGCAATATTGTTTGTCATGCTAGGTCTGTAGGTGTGGTGCCCGTAGCCAGTGGGCTGTCGGGCGGCAGTAGTGGCTGACATCGGAAATGTAGAGGGGCTATTTAGGGCAAAACGATTTTAAATAACGCAAAAACAGTCATTTTCTTTTCTTATTTTGTAGGGAAGGAGTAAGGGGGGCTGTGGGACCACTGTGGGGAGCCAAATTAAAAAGTGTTGGGGGCGTGGAAGAAAGGGAGGCAAGCAGAGTATTGGGAGACGTGAAAGGACCATAATTATTCGATAACAGCCAGAAAGCGATTCTATGTTTATCTTATGATGTGACTTTTCTTAGAATTAATATAAAAGATATAGGATGCGAGGGATGCATGGGAGGGGAGGGGGGGCAAAGTAAGGCTCCCGCACCACGCAAATTTTCTACACAATATAATAAGATATATTTCCAAAAAAAATTGTTTAGAGTGACGACATGCATTGCCAAGTCAGCCAATATAATTTTAAGACTATAAAAGTACATAAAAATGAGCTTCACTACATCCCGATTTAAATCTAAGCTAAAAGACTTCCAAAAAAACTTACAAAAATGTTTGATTAGGAAATTAGGAGTTTGTTGGCGATCAGTAATACTTAAATTTGTATCGCGAATTCGGACACCAGAATAGAAAAGAATCTGTGGGGCAGTCATGGAACTTTTGTACAAAGAAGAGAAAAAAGAAAATTTGCCAAATTCTATTTTGCTTTTTTACAAAATTTACGTCCAGCGATCGACTAGCGTTTTGGGGTGAAATTCAAGTCTACCACCACATATAAACATACTAAATTATATTACTTCCTAATTATACTGCGATTTAGGTGGAGCTGTTCCATCAGAGATTAGAAGAGAGATTGCTGACCGCAATTTGAAGTGCTGAGTCCACTTTTAGCCACTAATTCGAGCGCCCTAACGTTGCCAGCCGCCGAACCATACTTACATCTTACTCTACGCAAGTATAGGGGTGGAGTCAAATGTGCGTCTGCGAGTAGAGGAGAGGAAATCTGAAAATGTGCGTGTATATCAAAGTAAGGTATATATATATATACTGCAGGAAGAGGATAAGTGGCCGCTTGTGCGTATACAGTTGAGCAGTGTGAAAGCGAGCGGCGAATCGTTTTTATCATATCCTTTTTACGTATATACTATGTAACTGACATGCTGCAACCTTATACATCAACCTTAAACCTTACAAGAACTATTTATTAATCATTTTAACTGAATAATGAACTATAGCACTATAGCCAAAGCTCCGGGGGTTTTCAGTAAACATATGCAACATTAAAACGGTGGATGCCTATTGCGCTAGTAACCGAAGTGACTAATGCACACACTACAGTTTGATATTTTGCAGTCGAAGGTTCAAATTCTGCTCAGCTCTAACTTTTTTTTCAGCAATACATCAGGTCACTAAAATTTTTTTTTAATTTCTCATTTGTTTTTTTTATCATTGCTCGGCAACTTTTGTCACTATTTGATGAAACTTCTCTGCAATCGTGAAACGAATTACATGTATTTATAAAATTATATAATATAGGATGATACAAGTCTGGATAATTTATAGCATAAAAATTAACGACCCTATCACAGTAATTTTTTTATAATACAGGCAATAAAAGTTTAATTATATTATACAGTCCCTCATGGTGACAACTAAATTTTCATCATACATTTGGAAATTTAAACGTACAAACGTACAATGAGAGGACGAGCAATGATAAATTTATCTATAGAAATTAATTGATTATCGAATGATAAGCACTTTCAAACCCATAGGTCAACGATATTGTTGACAAGTTATTAACAAAAATGTGCAATCGAACGTGTCACGGAGTGATATTTTTAAGTAAGTCACATCCTACTTTTTTTCTTTAAGATATAGAAATCTGAAATTTTGTACACATTTTCTCGAGACATAAAGAGATAATAGAACAAGAAAAAAAAATGATTATGAAAATTTCTCACACCCTTTTTTAATTAAAGTTTGGTGTTTTATAATTTCTTAGGTAACAATTATTATTAGTATTCAAAAGCGTTTTGCAACTTTGTGCAAAGATAATTCATAACTGGACTCCTTGAGAAACATCTTTTTTTTTAAATCGATCCATCTAAGTATCTGTCTGAGTATTTGAGAAAAAAAAGTCTACTTAATTAAAATTATATTTTTAAAAAGAGAGTTATAGACGAGTTATGATAAGATATTAAATTTTCCTGGCCACTTTGTTTCTTCAATAAATATTATTGTTTACAAGTTTTTACTACTGTAGACCAAATGAGAAATGATCGTATATCGTATACATGCCTAGAAAACAAATAAGCCAAGTATACACTTGATCGTATTATTGAAAACAAAGTTATCTGACAGATGGCCCTATTATTAGGGTCTTAGGACACTTCAAGGATTTTAATGTAATATTAGATGTGTATGGAATTGTTCAATATCGATTTTAGTAATTATTGGTTGTTCAACTGGTTTTGGGGACATGCCTGACATTTTTAGCCGTTTAATTTTATTGCCATTAATTTTTAGTATAATTGACTTTTGAGAAAAACATTTTTCACGCTAGCGAGAATTTCACGAAAATTACCGACGTTCTGAGGTAATTCTATCAGTGTACATGTAAATTGGTGCTTTTTATTAGTAATATAATAAGTATATGGTTGATTTTGCCGAAACTGACTCAGACTATATCCCTGACTCGTATGCGCGTACTGAGGTGCAATGCATCCATTTAAAGGTGATTATGTATGGGAAAATTTGCTCTCTTTCACTTCAATCATAAAAAAAATCACTCAAAGCTCTTCCACTTCAATCATAAAAAAAATCACTCAAAGTCGTTTTGGGGGTCAAATTTGTGAATAAGAACTCAAAATTTTCTTTCTGTATACTATCCCTTTTATATTTTTACCTTTCGAAATACGCTGTGCGAACATTAAGCTCATATATACACCTAAACTACGGGTACACGTCAAAAATTTTAGGAATATATCTTCCTATCGACACCTGTATTAAATCTAAATTCCATCTTCAAGGAGGTTCAACACTCATATACAGCACAGAATTTATAGCTATTATTAGAAATATCTGATAAAGTTCAATAACACTAAGATATTGTAGTATGGAAAAGGGGTTTCTTTTTGAGCTGGAAAAATATTGTTTTAACAAATTTGCATTTTTAGATGCGCGTACGCGTATGATCAAATTCTTAAGAAGTACTACTAAAGACATTAATCTTTTTTGCATTTCCTTGGATTTCATTTTTGCAAAACTTGTTTTACTCCTTAATCAATTTGAAATAGGGTGACTTGCGGAAATTTTTCAATAATGTTCAATGTTTAAGGAGTTAAGTACAATCAGTTGTACGGAAAAGTATATATTTACACATTTTAGTATGAACAATTGCATGTTACTTTGTATATAATAAACATTTTCAAAATTTCTTAAGCAATTATCCTATTCTAAACTGATTAAGGAGTAGAACAAGCTTTGAAAAGTAAAATTAAATGAAAATCCGAAAAGATGGATATTATTAGTAAAATTTTAATTTACGCGCATGTAAAAATACAAATTTGTTGAAACGATTTTTTTCCAACTCAAAAAGTAACTTGTTCCCATACTACGATATCTTATTGTTACACTTCAACAGACAGCTCTTATAATTATAAAAAATTTAGTGCTATGTATAAGTGTTGAGCCTCCTTAACAGTCTGAGAAGTCTGCATACATTTTGTCCCCAAAGTATAGTCAAAAAGTAGTGCATTGCACTGTAGGCCATTACAACAAGCCTGAGTTATTTGAGGGAGCCATGCAATAGTGAATTATTTAATAATACTGTATTAGCAGAAAATTAGTGGCACCGTTATCAGTCTTTGTTCGAAACCCTCCTGCCACCGAGGATCTGAGCTTTGTAATTAATCGTGCGAGGATAAAAGTTTCTGTCCTTTCCATCAACCTTTGTCGTGCAACGTGTATAATTCATCTTCAAAGGTACATAACACCCACTTTCTTTGAGTAAATATTGGGACAAAAAGTAGTACACACAAAAAAGTTTGACATTATGTCTACGAGCTGTACTAGCTCTTTAAAGCTCGAAATATCCTTTTCTTCTAGCCCAGTAATCAAAGTGTCTCTTTTTTTTCTTCTGTGCATCAAAACTTTACCAAACTATTTTTCCTGCACTGTTGAACTAAAAAGTGAGACGAGTGCTTCGGCGTTAGGATCAATATAGAAAGTGGTCCTCATGCGGCTTAAGTGAAATCTGAAACAAACATCTATCGGACTTGCTTTGGTATGTGAGTAATCTATATTGATTTGAAAAAATCAATTAGTTTGCCTCTCAACAGACCATATGCATATTGCACAAAATACACAGTTAAATAATATCATTGAGAGCAGAAACGCTTGTTCCAATCCACATAATTTATATACTAGCTCGAGGTCAGAGTGGGCTAACTCCGAAAGAAATTTCAGATGAAAGAATGACTCCCACGCCTTATAGTTCATGATACAGTCCTTGTTTTGCTCTCATTGCACACACGCTAGTTTTACATACATGCATGTAGTACATAAGCGCGCAAATTTCATCCTGCGCTGCAAGCGTCTATGGCTAAGATCGTTGTTGTACCCATACTGAAGAGTCCTGCCCATGATCTAGGATCAAACGTAAGTTTGATTTCCCACCACCTTCATCATTTTTTTCTTACGCTCCGCCAAGCATGTTGGACGAGTATTAACATTTTACTTGCTTTGGTATATAAGTAATCTATATTGATTTGGAAAAATCGATTAGTTTGGCTCTTAACAGACCGTGTGCGTACTGCACAAAATACGCTGTTGAATAATATCATAGAGAGCAGAAACAGTTGTTTCAATCAACATAATAAGTAAAATTCACATTTACAAAATGTCGTATATCCTTTGACCAAAAACTTTGTAGTAGAACCGCTTTGGATATTTGTTGTGAATGATCTTTAATGTAGAAATAACATAAAATAAAAAGTTTTCAACCAATTTATTTAAAAGCTATTTTTCAAGAGATTCTGAGCTCGTTAGGGCGGATTCACCCATACACTTTAAAATATATAAGTATGTAAATGTGTATATTGTATTTAAGTTTAACTAATCATAACTGTATTTTGATGAAGTGAGTTCTTAAATTACCTCGGACTATTTTCTCCCTAAATTTGTTTTTCTTCTGTGATTCGTCTGATTTTGAAAAAGTATGCTATGTTTCAAAAAGTTTTTAATGTACTGACGGTGTGGATTGTCAATTATATAATTTGTATATAAATGAATATATGTAAATGTATAAATAGTTTCACTGATCATATATGTATTTTAATGAAGTAAGTTTTTCGTGCCTCCGGTTTTTACCTCACAAAATTTTTGTGTTTTTTATGATTAAACTTATTTCGATGTGAAGTCTTATATTATATTTATAGTATTATATATTTATTAACTACAGGGATTATGTCAGTATTACAAAAAGTAAAACATAATTTTCCCACGTATGATTAAAAGAAGCCGAATTTATAATTTCGCTATAGTCGCCTTAGCACTTTATGGAGGGTCTGAGCGATAAACACAGAAATATTAACAATAAACTTATGTACATGAACAGAGGATTATTTTTCTGTAAATTAATTCAATAATGTAGCCTATTAAAGTTGAATAACCAAAAGATACAAAAATCATGATTAAATAATTTAGTATATATCTAATATTACACTGAAATCCTGAAACTGTTCTGAGACCCTCAATGATAGGGCTATCTACCCAAAAACGTTGTTTTCAATAATGTGATCAAGAGTATACTAAGCTGATTTGTTTTCTAGGCATTAATACGATACACAATTATTTGTAATTTATTTTGCAGTAGTAAAACAGTTGTAAGTAATGACATATAGTGAAGAAGGAAACAAAGTGGTCCGAAAATTTCAATACCTCATCGTAATTCGTCAATAACTCTATTATAAGAAAAACACCTTTAATTGAGTAGATAGATCGATTAAAAAAAATGAAAATGTTCGTCAAGGCGTCCAGTTATTAACTATCTTTATGTAGATTAGAACAACTGTTACTGCTCTCAATGATATCATGTAACAGTGTATTTAGTGCATAGACTCCCCATCTTTTTCCCTACCTTTTTCTTACGCTCCGCCAAGCATGTTAGACCAATATCATCATTGGACTTGCTCTGGTATGTGAGTAATCTATATTGGTTTGAAAAAATCAATTTGTTTGGCTCTCAACAGACCGTATTCCTATAGCACAAAATGCACTGTTGATTAACTATCTTTGCACACAGTTGCAAAACGCTTTTGTTTACACATAATAATTGTAACCTAAAAAATTATAAAAAATCAAACTTAAATTAAAAAAAGTGTGTGAAGATTTTCAAAATCAATTTTTTTTTCTTGCCTCATCATTTCTTTCTGTTTCAAGGTTATCTGTACAAAGGTTCAGATTTTAATATCTGATCGAAAAAAATTGAGATGTGACTTACTCAAAAATGTCACTACAGGATTTTTCCAATATATGATGAAAATACAACTGTCGTAAAAGAAGACCATATAAATAATTTAGCTTCAATTGCTTATATTATAAAAAAAATTACCATACCTGTGTAGTTTATTTAATGAAAATTATCTAGACGTGTATCATCCTACAATGTATAATTTTATGAATATGTGTAATTCGTTTCACGATTGAAGACAAGTTTTGACAAAAAGTCACAAAAGTTGCCGAGCAACAAATGGAAAACCAAATTAGGAAATAAAAAAAATATTTATGGTCTGAAGAATTCGAAAAAAGAAAAATTAGAGCTAAGCAGGATTTGAACCTATGACTGCAAAAAAAAATAACTGCGGCGTGGTTATTAGTCACCTCGGGTACTAACGTAACGGGTATCCACCGTTTTAATGTTGCATATATTTATTTAGTTATAGTTCTATAGTAGAGCTATAGTTCATCACTATAATAATCGATTGAAGTAATCAAATAGTTCTTGTTAGAACGATGCATTAGGTTGAAGCATGTCAGTTACATAGTATATACGTAGAAAGTATATAGTGGAAAAGATATGTATATATAATGTGGGGCATTCCACGTAAAGAGAAACATAAAAAGATTTTATTTCTTTAAAATTTGGCTATCGGTAGTACTCCATGAGGAATGCTTTGTACAACTCTTTCAGATTTAATGATCCACTGCATGGCCAAAAGTGACGGCCAAAACATTTGCCTTTTCTGTTGTATCGGAAAATTGCTAAATTTGCAGACGATCGAGTGCGTATGAAGAAAAAAAATGAGAATAGCTATTTTTTAGCACTTTTTCGTAGATTACGATAAACATTTTAAAAGTTTTTTTTAGGGCAGTTTGGAGTCAAATTTGGGGTTTTCAAAGTTTGAACCAAAATTCAAACAGTACGTCACGATTTTTTTTACATATTCATATGTTTCATCTATAAATTTTTGTCGCTTAATGGTTATTACCCGCAAACAGGCCCAAAAAACATTAACAGTTAAAAAAATCATAATTTTCTGGTCATAACGTAGATAAAAAAGTAAAAAATAGTACACACATTTATCAATAAGAGTCATTTCTTATGAATTTCAGGTCAGATTTTTAAAAAACAAAATGTAAGATCTGATATGGCGGATAACTTTTTAAAATTTTCAAAATTTAAGAAGCAAAAAAAATTTAGTCGTATTTCACGTGAAATTAAAAAAAAAAAAATGTTCCTTGCGATGTTGCACTAAACTTTTTCGTTTTTAAGAAAAATATTCATCGTTTTTTAAAAATTTTCCAATCACATGAAATTGCAGATTTAAGACTTTCTTAACAATTGCTTGACATTTACATAGAATTTGATTGGTATTAGGATACTTAGCGTCGCTGTTTACTGATTTAGGATTCGATGCCTTAAGGGTTAAGTTGTGGATCCAAAAGGGCACCTCATGTTTTGGAAGTGTATGAATGTAGTGATGAAAAAGAAGTCAAAAAGTTCGCCTAAATTTTTCATCTTGCATTTTTTTTGTATAAATATCAATAGAATCAGTTTCGTGAATGCCCTTTTGTTAGTTTTTATTGCGTTATATATGTTTTCATGACTGATGAAATGCCGTTGGTTTGAAAAAAAAAAAAATTTCGTTAAATGGCCGATGTATGTGCAAGTGTGTAAGTTGCAACATCGTTTTTACTTGCAAAAACGTAAAAAAGCGAGACTTAAAATTTTTTATCGATTCATACATATTATGCTACTTAGAGAGTGTTAACCGAGGCCAAATGTGTGCAGGCTTGTCTAAGAGTACTACTAATACCCAAAGGTAAGAGAAAAAAAAAAAAAATTTTCCTGCTTTACGTGGAATTTTTTTTGTACCGCTTGTTGTAATACATAGTAAATTAGTACAGACTCGTCTGAGTATATATAGAACTGTATATATAAAGTGTGCGCGTGGCGTCGAGCAGTAAACGTATGCTGCGCAATACTCGATAGTTAGTCAAGCTCTAGCCTTTGCCTTAAATGGTCGCTCACTAGTATATAAGGTCACTATGTATAATAGTCAAATAAACATATCTTTACATCTTTACAACTACCAAAACATATTTATTCAACACCGCTAACTAGCGAGTATGAAGAAGGGCATCACCCAGCAGACGCAGAGGCGAGCACGCGCTATACCACCACGTCACCGCCACTCGGTGAATTCCCCCCAAGTAATTCAGTTCACGCACAGTACTGAAAAACGTCATCTTATATTTCGTCGTAGTGACAATATAGAGAGCCGCATGCAGTTGCAAAATGATTCTACAAAAAATATTACGCTTCCACCGTAATATACTTTGATAACAAATCTTAATGTTGATAAACTAAGTCACGAAGATTAAAAAAAAAAAACTTGTCTTCACTTATAACGGTCGTGTGACAAATTTTTTTTTTCAAAATTCGCAGAAAAATTCCAGAAATACGAGTACATTTGAATTCAAAGCATTACTTAGTTTTAAAAAATGAGGGAGTTATTTAATGAATAATTGAGCTAAAAATCTTTATTATTGAAAAATAGCCAGTAATTCCTCAAAGTTTGTAATTTTCATTATTGGATATTAAAGTATATGCCTATCCGAGCATGTAAAATCAAGGAAACTAAGGTACGATCCCTGAAAAAATGTTTACAACATACTGAAATTTGCACATTTTTTTAGTAGAAAATTCAATTGTTTAAAAACTATGGAGCAGATTGTTTTCATTTTTAGACTGCTACTTTCAAACAACTTTAACAACATTTTGGTAGATTTTCAGCATTCCTATCAAATTGCAACTGAAGTTATTTAATAAGAACGAAAACGCCGTTTTCATTGATTTTTTACGATGAGCGACTAAACTATGGATCACAACAAAACCATTTCTTTTATTTTGTAGGTAAGTAACTAAGCTACAACGTTTATACGAGCCGTTTTGCTGTATAATCAATAGTTTCTTACTAGTCAGTGGAGAGTGGAAAAAAATCGGATATTCACTGCTGATTTGTTAGTAACGAAAAACGCAGAGTGACATAGCTGTTACTTTTTTATGTATATTGAGTGGACTACTATTCCTGAGCAATTCCAATAAAAACATTGATTTCCGAAATCAAGGAATAGGATCTTGACATTTCCACCTGTCTATAATATTTGTACGTATCAATGCTAATAATAATAAAAATATGGTAAAAATAATATGTACGTGTGCATATATTTATTTATGTATTTTTGCGTGTAGAGAAACGAATGCATGCGAGTATGTACGTGCGTATGAATGCTTGTAGCGGTGTTAATTGTATGTATGAATGTTAGTATTTAAGTTAATTATTTCTCTTTTTATTTTTTGATGCAAAAATGTATTTGTTATTGTTTGTATGTATGCATGTATGTATATATTTGTCTATTTATTCATGTGTAAATGTATAGTATGTATGTACTTTTGCTTTCTCATGGAGGAATCTTTGTATCGGTAAAAGTAAAAGTTTTCTTTAAAACATGTCAGAAATGTTTTTTCATGGTTTTTTGAATGAAAATACGGAATTTTAAAAAAGTCTGTGTGTATGGGTGTGTATGTGTGCGCGCGCGCGTGTGTGTGTATATGTGTGTGTGTGTGTGTCTGTGTCTGTAATAATGCAAATCTTAGAAACCCTTCAATCAAATTCGATGATCCATGGCTTAAAATGTTTGATTTTATGTCTTCATGGGGGCTCGGAAAAAAAATCAAGTTTCTTATCTTTATAATGTTGTTGTGACGATTGTTCATGTCTAAAAAGCGATTTTTCGCTATTTTACTCGTAAAATAATTGAATTTTTGATTCACTTAATAATTATAACATATACAGTATTATGAGCTTTTTTTTTATTTCAATCATCAGTTTACGTTAACTCATTTTATAAATTCAAGATATTTTATAATTTTGATCATAAATCAGTGATATTTCGGGAACTTATCGATAGATTTTGATCATGCGGAACCTTAACCGTTTTTTTTTCATCATTATGGTTGCTCTTAAAAAATATTCTAGTTGCATCCCTTATTTAAGTTATTTCATGATTTTTTTAAAATGGAAAAACGATATTTGCTATTTTTGGAGTAAAATTTTTTGAATCTTGTTTCCTGTACAGTTGAATGTTATACATAATTAATAAATCTACATTTTTCGTTTTGAATCATTTTGCTTTGATATTTCATTCATGTTTGATTATTTAAATACCACTTTTTTTTTAAATATAAGTCATATCTTGGGATTTTATTATCATATTTTAATTATTTAGTGATAAAAACGTTAATTTTCTTCTGTTCATGATTGTAAAACAATATAAATATAATTACGTACTTTCATCAGGTTTTTAAATTAATTTTATAGATCTATACAAACCAGAATTTTGATATTCATTGTTCGAAAAAATTATAATCTAATCTTACTAATAATTATATATTGTAAAGCAAATTTTTTTTTTTTTACAACTATTTATCATTTTTATGCTCTATTTCCTTATTGTTAGTAATATTGATGTACTATGACCTTAAAAAGAATCATTTCTCGAAACATATATGAGTATTGAATGATGATTTTTCTTATGTTCATGTTTTATAATGTATGTTTATTTATTTGACATTTTTTAATAATTTTTTTCGATTGTTTTTAAAATAAAATTATTTATAATTTTTTCGTCTACTGATAGGAAAAAATTATAATCTCATTTTTATATAATTACATTTTTTTAAATTAAAGAAATAGCTGTTTCACAATTTTTTATAATCCTAATATTCCATTTAATCATATTAATTTTATTGGATTTAAACTGAAGAACACATCTTAAGAAAGCTTTTCGCTTAATTATTGGCAAAGATTTTTTATTAATCGATAAATTTATGCATTTCAGATTTATGCATGTATTTTGTTGAATTTAGTTTTATTATCATGATTGTAGGTATGTTGTTAGGGAATAGTGTTTTGCACTGGACCCCATGCAGAGAGGTTAGTTTTAGTCCGTAGCCACCTAGGTAAATCCAACACTCGCTCCAGTCCTTCAGACCGTAAAAGTCTTTCGAAGATTTAACCTCCTCAACTGATGATAAAAATAGATGTATCAATGTATGTATGTATGTATTCATACATGCACATATTTATTAATTTATGTATCTATGTATATAAGGGTGGGGCTTGATAATTTTTTTTTTTCTTGTCCCATAAGTGCCAGGCAAAAATCACTTATTTATACCTCAAAATCATGCGCAAACAAGAATTAGGCCGTTCAGACTAATAGCCTGCTGACGCAAAGCACCGGAACTTTCCCATGAGAATTACATGTAAAAGAATACGATGATGCTTTTATTGCTCAAAAGTGGTGTAAAAATCATTAAATAATCGTCTTTAACAGATGTTTTTTGTGTATATTGAGCCGCTGAATCGAATATAATGATCAGCTTTTATGGATTAGATGAAGAAAAAAAAAACGTTCGAATAACACTAAAAAACTAGAAAAATAGAGAAGAAAAGCAAATATAACGGCTTGTAACAGCAATAATTTCCAATTATTTACTGTTATTTACGTGATTTTTGACGTGTTTTAAGCTGCTAAATCGAATAAACTCATCGGATTTAATTTATTGTATGTAAAAAAAAGATACTTTCAAAAAAAGGTCGGAAACCTCGAAAGGTTATAAAAAATAAAAATTAAGAATAGCTTTTACTAGCTATACATGTATTGTTGGTTTTTCAAGACTTTTTCAATGTATTCTGTGATGTTAAATGGAATGAAAGGTGGAAGTATCGATACGACTTTTTTTTCATATCAAATGACAAAATTGAAAATAGATAAAAAGATGAAATGAAAAGAATCACGATACGGAATAAATGTGGAAAACAAAATTTCCATCTCCGATATTAATAACTAATTTAATAAGACCAATAAATTTACAACAACGAACAATCAATATTCAGATCTAACATTTTGCCATTAATCTTTATACATATGGTTTCAATAGTTTCTTTATTAGAATCAGGGTACAATCTTCGATAGTCTTTCATCACTGGCAGCAAGTATTGTGTTTGCTGTTCATCTTTTGTTGATAGATTATTAAAATCTGTCAGGAGTTTAACTTCTCTCTCACCGGCATCATTCACAATTTTTAAGTTATTTACGATTTCCAAACCGAGAACGTAATACATCTCTTTCTCCCAACTGGATGAATTGTTTGATGAAAAGGTATATCAATCTTAAATCGTTTCAAAATCTAAAGACTATCTCTACATATAAAATCAGCAATACTCGAGTTAACTAATTCAGTTATATTTCTAGGCGATATGAGGACTTTTTTTTTATATGCGACACCAGTAGATTCTAATTTTAGAGCTTTACACATCCTGGATTTCTCAGCATCAGATACGTTGAGATCGAAAAATGAAAAAGCTGCTAATTCCGGGGTCAGATACCATGAATGCTTCAGGAATATTTTTAGCACAGCATCGAATACCTCTACATCAATACTTCGGTAACTATACAGCTTTTTTAGAATCTTCAAGTCTTGATAAGGTACGTGGGAAGTCGACGGTGAAAAAAACCACGCTTGAACGTACAGTTTAATAAAAAAAATACGTACATCTCGATATTTTAATTCATCTTCTCTCTTATTCAAAAGAAATGCTTTTCTAAAGAAAAATATTTTCAAGCTGTACATAGCTTTGGCCATCTATCTGGCATGAGCATAAGCACCAGGAGGATGAAAAATGATACCTTTAGGTAATTCCTCCCCAAGAAAGATTATCACTAATTCTAAAAATTCTTGATAATCGCTTCTAGGTTGATTTTTATTCAATAGATACAAACAAAACTTCGAAACGGTATCCTTGATATCTTGTACAGATTCTTTACGGAATCATCCATCAAACCTGACTCAAACTCTTCTTTATTTACAGATTTTCAAAAATTTTCAAAATTTATAAATTCTTGGACGTCGGCCTAACTGGTACTGCTAAACTTTAATTCGAAAACACATCTCAACACTAACTTATATATATGGTGCCTGCAAATAAAATATAAAAGGTCTTTGTTTAATGACCTTTCTAAAATTGTGCAAGCACCTTTTGTCCGACCGGTATTGCTACTTGTTGAGTCGCAACAGAGAACTTCGACGTTATTCAGCAGAGAACGATTGACCAAACTTTCATTCAAGCCATTAGCTTGATTTTCACCAGTGCCTGTCAAAATTTTGGGTGTACGCAGTATTTGCTCCACTTCTCAGCTTGTGACAGTTACTGCCACCCTATCAATTTTTAATTTTCGCGACGGCCCTTTCAATATTTTTCCATCCCAATGAACAATAGCTGGTAAATAAGTGAAAAGCTTTGGAGCGAGTTCCTTTACAGCTTCGTATGAATGAATGCATAGCATCATTTTTACTTATTTTACACTTATCTAAAACGGTTGCTAATTTCGCCGTCATAACAACTTCCGTAGCTCTTCTTTTTACGGGGGGTGTAAATTCCAAGTCTTGAGATTGAGATTCTGGTCCAAGTATCTCATCCAATCTTTCCAAAAGTAAAGATTCAAAATTACAATCACAATAATACTTTTGTCGACTGTAAAAGATACAATAATAAAAATATTTTTATCGGTCTTACAGTCAAATTAATGAATTAATAAATGTAAAAATTAATGAAAAGGGCAATC